>JAADVQ010000036.1:0-66815 GCA_023335835.1 Elongisporangium senticosum | reverse complement strand
CCTCACCCCAATTCCCCTTGCTTTCCTCCCTATGTTCGAAACCTCGTTCAGAGGGGTCCATAATTTGATCGTTCGACAGCCTGATTGATTACAAAAGTTTGGGGCATCGGCCCATCAGTGAGGAGCGCAATCGTCGGCTAGAGCGGACAGTACCGACTGTCCGCTTTTGGCGGCCAATAGAGGTAAGCTGCCATAAACAAAGTGCGCTAATCAGGCTTCCATTTTGTAGTCTACGATGTCAATTTTGGATGATCCAAAGCCGTTGAGAAAGCTTTTGCTACAATGCTAGCTGCTTCGGGTTCGATCTCGCCGAACTCTGCTGCAACCTTATCTAAGGTTTCACGCATTACATTTTTGCTGTCATCGTCGCTAGCTGACAAGCAGAGCGAAAACATCTCGATGTTCTCAGAGACGTAAACCAGCCCTATTTCGGAATAAAGAAGTGGGATGGTTAAATGCCGCGTCGTCTTGTCGGCGAACTCGTCGAATTTTCCTATATCCAAGACATCTCCGCCGCCCGCCCTCATAAGTTCCGGTAGCTCGCTGAATTCGCTTCCAGACTGAATCTTGTCACGCAGATTCTTGAAAAGCATTGTCCGAATATCACGAGAGACAAACTTAGAGAGATAGAACCAACGCTGCCTTGCACCTTCGTTCGACTGGGGGAGGTGAGGAAGAGCATCGTGTACCGCAGCCCTAAGGCCGTCACCAAGCACGTCATTCTGACCGAGTGTCTCGCCGAAGATTTCAGCGAGATTATATGGGGCACCGCCATCTGCCAACGCTTCTGTCCATGTCGCTGCATCCTTTCCAACAAGACGCACCTTGACGTTTTCGATTAGCTTGGCCCGATCCACAGCATCCACGTTAGCGAGAGTTGTGACGGCATCGTCGTAAGGGCGACCATCCTTCATCGCCTCGATTGTTGACCATAAATCCGACCTTGCTGCGGCTTTCGCCAGTGCAATGTTGACCGGTTCAGTACCAATGAGGCTATTTAGCGCCTCGATGTTCTTCAGCAGATGATCGGTCGTCAACCCAATTCCGCCGTTGTCAGCTATATCCCGCTTCACCAACGCGGCGATCACAGGCTTCAGCGACGGCCGGGTTTTGAGTGATTGATGAACGTATGTTGTCGGATTTCCCCAGATATACCAGTTCAGTGCATTTTTGAATTGGACATCAAATTCTTTGCTCTCGGTCAGAACTTGCTCCCAGCTCTTGCCGTTTGGACCGGCGAAATCTGACCCTCTCAGGAACATCAAAGCGGCAATGTCAGCAAGCTGCTGCCCCTTTTTGCCTTGGTCAGCTTCATTAAGACGGTTCGCCAATTGTCCTTGATCGAATAATTGTTGGACGTGCGATTTCGCAATTTGGTTCTTGCCGTGGAGAATGCCAAGAACGTCTATCGAGGGCCCGGTAGCGTGGAATGAGGCGGCGTTGGCAGATATCACGTTGAAGGCAGCCGCTGCCAAGGTATCCCAATTGGGCTTGGCCTTGTCCTTGAACTGAATAGTGGTGTTTGAAGCCAAGGCGCGGGTTGCCGCAGCAACGCCCTCGGAATCGTTCTCATTTCCGAGCCGCGTGGTAAGGGCCGACACGAACTCGCTCGCACTCTTATTCGATTGCAGCATTGGCCGAAAACTGGCCGGAATTTCGTCAAGAAGTGCAAACAAAGCGGGGTAGTCGAGCGTCAGTTGGACCAACGGAGCTTGCTGACCAGTTAGCTGCGCGGCGTCTCGAATGGCTTTAAGAGCCGCAGCCGCGCTTTTCGCAATATCCTCCGTCATGGGAGATTTCGACAGCGACGTCCCAAGCTGCGCCACACAGGCCTGGACAAAGAGTGGTCCGGACGTGAAGGGCGCTAACGCCTGAACGATGCTCGCAAAGTCGGCACGGAAGGTATCAAACTGTGCACAGTCGCACCAAGTCGATGCCAGCCTATGCATCCCTCTTTTCGCCCAAATTTGATCATTTGAACTGGAGCGCGAAACCAGCAATGCGGCATTTGCTACAAAGTCCGGTTGCGGACCAGTGCCATTGGCCCCCCCCGGAGGGCTGGCAATAACCTCCTCAAAAACTGGCCCAAATCCAACGACCTGCACCAACCGCGAAAACTCGGCCTCGTCCATTCCAGCAATCGACAACCGAAGCGGCTCTTGCAGAAGTGCTTGAAACGCTTTGTCGCGAGGAACTCCATAGTGAAGGGCAACGACATCGCGTTGCCAACTGGGGACAGCAGCTTCCGCGGTTGGCCAATCGCTGTTTACGAACTCCCTTGGGTTCGCGCCAATCTGGGCTCGGTACAGCGCGAAGAACACCATTGATAGAAAATTGATCGAGCCGTCATCCCATTGCTTGACCAAAACCCCTACCGCATTGACCACCTTTACCAGCGATCGTGGCGTAACTCTGCCCATTGTTGTGCCGCTAGCCGCATATTCTTCTACAAGCTTGGTCGTCCAATATACGCGTTCGTCGGTTGCAGCGTCACCAAAGGCCTGTTCCAATTTTTCCTTCAAGAACGCACGCCAGTCAGACATGACTGGGTCGTTGATGTAAAAAGACACATCGAAGGTTTTATCTAAAAACGAACGGGCCAGGTCACTCGCCTCATTACCGTGCCCTGAGGCGCGAAACATGCGCTGCACCGAACCTTCATCAATAGGCAGGATTATTGAAGGTAGGGTCAATTCGGCACGTTGCGGGCCGTTCAATTCGCTTCCGAGGAAAAGGCTCCGGATTGTAGCCCAGAGTTCAACAGCTTCAGACTCTGCAAGCCGATCCAGATTGTCAATGACTATTACTAATCGTTCCCGCTTGGCGCGCAGGCTCTTCAGAACATCGCGAAAAACAGTCCGGAATTCTGTGACGGAAGGCTCTGGGCTGATCTTTGTTTTCTTCTCCGCGCGTTCAACCGATTGGTTTGTCAACAGCGCGAAGATTGACTGTTTGGCGTATTTGTCACGATGGCGAGTCCAGAACACGCTCTTGAAATAGCCCTTGAACCAGCTTTGCCGCCATGGTCTCCAGCTAAGATAGAAGAGCGCAGCCATGATGACCGGCGCGATGGTTAGGGCAATCCCCCCCATCATCATCCACGGTGCATCCGCGATATTTTTAGGATCGAGCGCGCGCCCAAGCACTACAGTTCCAATTGGAACGAGGGCAAGGGAGCCAATTATCCATTTTCCGGTCAACGACAGTTTGCGACTGGTTTCTGTGACAGTTTCTTCGGAACGACCCGACAGATCGGCTAGACGGTCTTGCCATTGCCCTTCATCAGACAGGGCATTGTGAGCCAGATCTTGAATCAGTGCTTCGAGAAACGAGCGGCGCGGAGGGTCGTTCTGATAGAGCCAGGCATCATAACTGAAAAAATGGATGTTATCGCACGTCGTTCCAAGTTTCTTTTGGATTTGGTTGACAACCGTACTCTTTCCGCTGCCCCAAGGGCCAAGTAGGCCAACCACGTTAATGCCGTTGTCTTCCCCAATGACGTCGGCAATAGCTGAAGAAACGCGACTGTGCGATCCGAAGAAATCAGTTTCAGATGGTTCATCCTTTATGAATTTTACGGCTATTCTCGCCGGGGCATCTCCCTCTGACATACTTCTCCCTTCGGACTTCGTCCCTTTTGCTCAGGTAGCACTCTTTGCCCATGAGTGCCAAACGTAGGTGTCTGAGGCGGTATTTCAAGGCATCTGCTATGGGTCGGATACCTTGGTCCACCTGCTGGAACATAAACAGACGATCGGTTCGAACCACCGCCCCGGTCCGGGTGAACGACTAGAAATGGGGCGATTTTGGCGACGGGTCGGGCAATGGCTGAGCCGGCGGGTTACGACTCCAAGGCCTACACCCGTCAGCTTGGGTGTGAACGCCCGGTCCTGACACAGACTGCAAGCCGATGAGGGCTCGTCGACCCAGATTTTGCTCGTCGTTCCAATCGACGGTCAATATAGTCAGCCCATGTCACCATCATCCCTCTTGGGTGCTGCAGGCGAGCACTATGTCATGTCGCAACTCTTGCGGCGTGGTCTGATCGCGGCGCTGGCACCCGTAGGCGTGCCGACGGCCGACATCATCGTTACAGATGATATTGGTGATCGGGCATGTGCGATCCAGGTGAAGACGCGTCGGCAAATCGGCAGCGACGGCGGTTGGCACATGAAGGCTAAGCACGAGGATATTCGCGGCGCCAGCCTCTTCTATGTCTTCCTGTCTTTCCCGAACGACGTCTGTGCGCTCCCGGACTCGTTCGTTGTGCCGAGCATCGTGGTCGCCGATGTGCTGCGTATCTCGCATCAGACTTGGCTGGCGCGTCCGGGGCGGAAAGGGCAACCTCACAAAGATGGCGAGATGCGCCGCTTCCTGCCCGACTACAGTCACCTCAACCTTGCCGATACCTACGGTCCGGCTTGGCTTGAAGCCTATCGCGACGCGTGGGACCAACTGCGTGCGGACGCTCCCGAGGTCTCAGCGCATAAAACGACGTAGGTTTGAAGAGATCGGCGTGGTCACAGCAGGCTCCGAGCCCCACCATTTGTTACTGATTTTGGCCGGTTGAACCTATGGCCTGTTCCAACGGCGCTGCTAGGGGCTCTGAACATCCGGCATAGGGGCTGCTCCCCGCAGTTCGTGGTTATCCTTTGGGCGTTACCCAGACTTCCACTGGAGTGATGAATTTGCCCGGTGCTGGCCTTCCGACATGGACGCGGTCGGCCGTAACCTGTTCACCCGATTCGAGATGGAGTGTCACCCAAGGCTTGGGCATGCGCTCAAACTTCATTTTTTGAATGGCCAGGCCCGTCGACGAATTCATGATGGTTGCTATGATACTCATGGTTTGCGCCGCTACCGTCATTGGCGCTCTTGGGTCTACACTCAGTCAGAAATGAGCCCCAACTTTTCTGAACCATGGATCGCTATGGGCAAGTCTAATCGGGGCGCCAAACGTCAACCTAGGCAACGTTCAGGCAACTGCCTTCAAATCAGCAAGCGGGATCATAAGCGTCATTTCACTCGTCGGCGATTGAAGGAAACCACATCGAAGGTAGAACTGTTTCGCTTCGTCGCTGATCGCATGGACAATCATGCCTCGGACACCAATCAGGTCGGCGGCAGCGATGACCCTGCGCCCCGCATCTCGAACAAGTGCTCGCCCAATGCCCTGCCCTTGCAGCGATCGATCAATGGCCAGGCGAGCCAGAGTAATGACCGGAATAGGTTCCGGCATATTCCGACGAAAGCGCCCTGCCGCGTCTGCCCAGGCGATCGAACCGGAAGCAAAGGCGTAATATGCGACGACCTTGCCATCCTTGCACAGCACAAAGGTCCTGCTGGCACCGTTGTTCTGATTGGCCATAGCCCGGCGCAAGAGCCATTCATCCAGTGACGAGGTTCCAGAGGCGAACTCATCCAGCAGGTGACCGTCATTGAGCGGTGTTGGCGCAACAAAATTCACTGGGACTCCCAAGGCGCGGGTGTCTGCATAGTCTTGCGCAGCAGTTCGTTTGTTTGTGGCGGGCGATCCAGAATGGCCAGAAATTCATTATAGGCCTCGGCCGAAACCGCGATGACGCGTTGGTCGAGAATGGCATCTTCCGCCGCTTTCCTGGATGCCTCAATCATGAAATCTGATCGGGAGCGTCCAAGCATGCTGGCAGCACGATCAATCAGCGACTGGGTGTCGGTACGAACCCGGAGATTAACCGCCTGAAGCGGAGTGGATGAGGAAGCGGTTGTGCGTGGCATGATCAAGATCTTACGCATGAAATCAGCCCTCAAGATACACAATGTATATCCCCCATTCAAGGGCGGATCGGGGCACTCGTGCGCTCAGGAGAAAACGCGGGCCGTACCGGGATGACTGCGAAAGCTACCCGACGACGGACCAAATCGCTTGCCTGCAATTTCAGCGAGGAGGTTCTTGATCGACCTTGGTGCACCGTTCTGGCCTCTGCCGTCTGGCTCGCTACTCACAGCCGCCGCAGGTAGCGGTCCTGCCGAAGCGTCAGCGTCCAATGAGCTTACGAATGACGCTGACAGATCGCCGAGTTCCAAAAACCTTGAGAATATAGGCAAGTCCCTCAGAATAAGCTCAGTTGACGCGGTCCATCGCGGTTAAGCGTCTGCAATGTTCCCTGACCTACAACATCACCGCTATCTTGCGGTTTCAATTGAGATGCAGGCACCGAAATTGCCGAATTCACCTCAGCATTGCCTTCGCTCGCAACGCCCAAACGCGCTCCCCAGCCCCCAAGGATGTGCGCTGGCGTAAACCAGTGTTCACGTACCTCTCCGGAAAGAGAATTCCCGACGATCAGATGTGCAGGAATGTGAAGCAGCGCCAACTGGCAATAAGCCATATGAATCGCGCGGGCATCGATATCGACGGCAGTCACATGGAGATGGGCCTGATAATTGATGTTGCGCGCCAGCATCGTGTCGGCCAGCGCGATGACCATGGAACCCGATCCGCAAGCCGGTTCGCAAGCGGTCAGAAAACCCTTCTTCTCGATTTGGCTGCGCAGGTCCGCTTCCTCGCCCAGCGTGGCTTCAGCCATGAATTTACTGACTGTGTAAGGCGTGAAAAACTGACCTCGCGCCTTGTTGTGCAGTTCAAGATCGTGGAACAAGGCCCCCAATATGTCGCCGCGCTCAAACTCCAGAGCCTCAATCAGTTCGCCCAGAACGCGGGCAAACACATCGAGTATCGGCCGATCATAGCGACGCACTATCTCGAGATAACGGTTCTCGCGGGCTTCACGCTGGCGCAAATCGACCGCATTGGACAGGGCAATCGCCATGATCTCCATGCAATCGCCGAATAATGTGTATGTATCATGCCGATGCTGACAGCTCTCGATAAGCTTGCGCATCGCCGGCAGATGAGGATTGCCCATGGGCGTCTCCCGTCGCTGCAAAAGGAAAGGTGGCTGCGGCCTGAAAAAGGACAACGCCCGCCGACGTTCAGGCCATGCCTGCCAAGCTCGCACGGCCCGGCGCTACCCGCCGGTCAGGCGGCTTGGGGGTGCCATTCGTAGAGCAGATGGGCATCAGGATTGTGCTCGTCGCCAATGGCGATACGCACCAGACGTCCATCGCAGGCGAAGTTCGCCGCACGCGGAAAATCGCAGAAGCTGCGGCCCTCGAACACAAAATCCTCAGATCGAACCTCGACGACCTTGCGCGACTGCCCCAGCGCGCGATGATTATAGGATGAATGGAGCAGGGTCAGACTATCGCCTGCCTTGAGCCGCTTTTTGAAACCGGTAAGCGAGAGGACATTCCGGACCGGATTGACCATACCGCGCCGTGCAGCGAGAGCGGCCCAATAGGCGCGACCGATCATGATTTCGGCGTAAAAGGCGCAGTTCCAGTAGTCTTGCAACGGATTGGTGCGGGTATAACCGAAGCGCTCGACCTGATCGCGCAGCCTGACGATGAACGCTTCCTGCGCGTCGCGGCCGGTAAGATCATCGGGCGCATCGAGGATTTCGACGGTGACCTTGCGCCCACCGGAAAAACGCGACGAACGCAAAGCTACACGGATGTCGGGGAACTGCGCAGCCAGATGCCGTTCGATACGTTGGCACAAAACCGGCAGATCATCGCCGGAACGGTAGTGGTCACCCCGATATTCAAAATTGCCCCGCTCATCATAGGGAGTCTGGCTGTAAAGCAAGGGCTGTTGGGCGCCGGGTAGAAGAGGATCGGACATAGGATAGCCTTTCGAAGGAGTGGGCCGCGCCAGACAGGGATTGCTCCCGACACGCTGGCGCGCCCTTCCCCGCCCTCTTCCCTTTGTGTGCATCCCTGCCCTGATCTGACATCAACGGCCCCGGTCATCTGCGCCGGAGCGCTCGATCATCATCCGTTTCAGGGATCGGCGGTTGGGGAAATTGTCGGCGTGCAAGCGCTGGCGGATTGCGCAGACCTTTTACGGAAGCGCCAGCATCAAACCGACTTAGGCAAAAGCCAGGATTTCAGGCCGCATCAGCCAGCGGACCATCTGCTACATGGGCGGGACCAGCTCCTTCAGCCCCGTCCAACGGTTCGGTCTCAATTGCCTCGGCAGAAGCTTCGTCATGGCCTTCGCCTTCCGGCTGGGCCTGCTCCGCCCCGGCTTCCCCACCATGTTCGAAGCGCATCGCCTCGGGCAGCCAGGCCAGCGCCCTTGCCTTGACCTCGGCCTCGACCAGCACATCGCCGGCGAAGAGGCGTTCCGCCGCAGCGGCAAGATCATGCTTTTTCGAACCGGCGTAGCGAGATTTGAGATCGGGGCCGCCGATTTCCTCGAAGAGATCGAGGATCACAGGCCGCGTGACCTTGTCAAAATAGGCGGTCGCCGTCGGGCGCCACCACACGGCAACATTGATACCAAGATTGCTCCCGAGATGATCAAGGAAATCCGCTTCGCGCTGGCCATGCGGCACCGCGCGCAAGGTGCGGGCCACGGTCCAGCCGAGCCAGGCTGTCCGAGCTTCCTCGCAGAGGGCGCAAAAAGCATCGTATCGTGCCATCGCAGTGCCATGCCCCTGCCAGCTGCGATCAAGCCCGTCCTTCAGCCTGGCCCATTCAAGCGCGGCAGGCATGTCACTTTCGAAGTCGCTGACGAGCTTCGCCGGCTCCGGCCCGCGCAATTCGCTCGGAACATGGTGGCCATAGGTCATCGACGAGGCATCGGCGAGGATGAAAGTAGCCAGATCGAGGGCAAAGCTCGGATTGCCGGCAATGTGCAGCCGCAGCAATTCAACCTTCATCATGGCGAGACGCTCCAGCAAGCGCCGGCTCAGTTCAGGCTTGCCCTCCTCGACCTCCTCATCATCGACCTGGGCCGTATCATCACCTTCGCCATCCTCTTCAGCATCACCTTGCGCTTCGGGCTCAGGCAAAGGCATGGCATAGAGCTGCTCATGGATGCGGGGTGTGCCATCTTCGCCGAGCACGACATAGGCCAGCGCCTCCCCCTTGCGACCTTCCTCGATGACGGGCGCAGGTTCGGTAAGGCTGGCCAGTTCACCTTCCAGAGCCGTGATGCGGGCTTCTTCCTCATCGCTCGGCTCGAAATCGCCGCTGTCCATAGCATCGCTCCATTCGGCCAGCTCGATCTCGATTGCGTCTTTGCGGACCTGCTCTTCCTCGCTCAGTACGGGAAGCTCGCCCCGCAACTGCTGCAACCCCCAGGTCTGATTATAGGGCACATGGGTTGCCGCCACCGTGCGGACTTCCCCGAAGCCCTCGCGTTGCCGGATGGCTTCGGCCGCCGCCGTCAGTTTCTGCTCGGCAAGTTCATCAACGATCCGGGTATCGAGCCAACGCTCGCTGCCGGCATCGGAGAAGAGGTCTTCATCGATCCGGCCACCGGCAGCCAGATAGGCATCGCGCCCGACCAGCAGTGCCCTGGGATCATTGGCGAGGTAGCTGTAAGAGGCCAGTTGGCGACGGATTTCATTGGGATTGCCGCGATTATAGGAATGGCGCAGCAATTCGAACACAGCCGCCTGCCGATCGAGGTCCGCAGTCGATGCATAGGCCTTGGCGACATCGAGCGTGATCTCATTGGCCTCCAGCGCGTCGAACACCGGTTCGGCAAGCCCGGCAAGACGCAGGCGCCCCAGTACAAAACGCTCGGTAACGCCAAAGCGCTTCGCCACATCGGCAGGCGATTTGCCTTCGACCTCGATGACATCGCGAAATGCCCGGCAGGCTTCGGCAGGATTCATATCGAGACGAAAGAAGTTTTCCGTGAGGCTGACCTCGACCGCGTCATCGGCATTCTTGAGGACAAGCACCGGCAGCGCATAATCGGCCGGAAACACACCCTGTTCGATCAGAAGGTGAACCGCTGCAAGCCGGCGCCCACCTGCCGTGATGCGGTAATGGCCCTTTTTGCGGGCGACCGGGACACCGACAAGATTCATCAGAACGCCGCGCTCGGCAATATTGGCGGCAAGCATCGCATCGGCTTGGGGATTGCTGCTCTTGCGGGCATTGGCGGGCGATTTTTCGAGGTTGGCTGCCGGAACCAGAATAGGAAGCTGGGACATGGATCAGGATCTCCGGGCGAGGCGATCCGACCATTCAGAGCGCCTGTCGCCAGCCACCTGCTCTCCCTTCCCTCCCATTCTGAGCGCGTCGTTCCAGTCCTTGCAGCCCGCTGGTGGCCAGATGACCTCGATGGTCCTTCCCGGCATGCGATAGGCATCAAGGGCCTTGGCCAGAGCGGCTTTTCCGGCGCGATCCTTGTCGGGAAGCAGGATCAGACGGGACACGCTGCCGGGCAAAGCAATGCGATGAAACCGCTCGGCGCCCAGCGTGGCCCAGACAGGTATTCCGAGCATGACCATTGCCGACATGGCGGTTTCGGTGCCTTCGGCAAGACCCAGAACCTCGCCTGCCGGGGCAAGTTGCACAGCGCCCGCCAATGGCCGCCCCAGCATCCGGCGCGGCTTGCCCAGATCGCGGGCCCGGATCGGGCGGCCCGGCGCAAAGAAGGTGCGTTGCAGCGCGAGCAATTCGCGCCCCTGATGGACGGCCGTCAGCATGGCCGGGCGGAAGATGACTCCGTTGCCGCGCCCGAGCGGTGTTGTGGACAGGAAGCGCAATGCTGGTGAGCCGATTTCAAGGCCTCGCCGCCGCAGATAGGCTTCGGCCAAAGTTCCCGCCAAAGGCTGCGCCCGGCCCCAGAGGCGCAGAATATGACCCAAAGAGGGTGCGATACCCCGATCTTGCCCCTGAAATCGGGAATGGGCGATACCCCGCTTGAGCGCATCACGATCCTTGCGGCGGATAGCCCGTATCACATCGCGCGTATCACAACCGGCAAAGCATTTGAAAAGCAGCGCATGGCAACCGACACGCACCGAGAGACTGGGTTCGCGGTCAACGTGGGCCGGGCAAAGACACATGCCATGATCCCGCTGCCATTGGCCCCCCAGAGTTTCGACCAGCCTCGCTCCCTGCGTTTCAAGGTCGCCTTCTACTTCCCCCAACCTGGGGACGCTCCTGCTATTCTGCATCGAGCGCTTCCGACAACAGGCTCAGAGCCAACGCCAGCTCGTGCTGGACCTCGGCCATCGTCATGCCCATTGCCAGGGCAATTGCCGGATAGGCCTGATCGTCCCGGCAATGCGCAAGATAGATGCTACGGGCTGGTTCGGGTAGATTGTCGAGTGCCTGTCGAAGGCGCATCAGGCGATCCGATGATACGGCACCAGATGTTGGGCTGGCATCACAAGGGCGTGCGAGTGATGTAAGCCGCGCCCGTAATCGAGCCAGATGATGGGGAGGCATGGGTTTGCTCCATGTGAGAACGGGAAGTCACTCCCTCCTCCCTCACTCCGCTTCCATCAGGCCGATGAGCATTTCGGCCCTGTGCTTTTCACTTTCTTCTCTACGCGACCTATCACTGGCCAGCCAAAAACGATCCCATCTGGATCATGACGATGGTTAATATTTTCCAACGATTGCGAACAAAAGCGTCGCGGCGCCACTTTTTAAGCGAAGTCACGCAGGCTTTTCTCTTGCGAGACATCCCTCTACATAAAAATGTCACATAAGACCTTGCCGAATCAGCAAAAAAGCCGTTCCTTCTCTAACGCAAACGTCATCCCGCAGCGTCACCCGGACAACCAGATGGGTACGCACCGCCCGAGGAAATGCGCGGCATTTCTAACTAGGGGGACATATGTCGCAGTGAACGAGAAGCCTTCAACCGAGATAACGGATCGGCAGCGGGAAGCCATTGCCAGTCTGACCCCGCGTGAGCGCGATTGTCTGCGCCTCGCGGGACGCGGCTACCATCAGACCAAGGAGATTGCCCTGCGCCTCGATATTTCCGAGGACCGAGTCAACAAACTCATGCAAAGCGCCCGCAAAAAGCTGGGCGCGGCAACCCGCGGGGAAGCCGTACGTCGGCTCATCGATTGGGAGGCGCAGCATTCCTCGCCCACCCAGTTTATGGCCTCCCCATCTCTGGGTCTTCCGGAATTGGAGGTTCTCGAGCTTTCTAGGCCCGTCGATGACAGCGCAGCAGCGCCGGATACGACGGGCGATCTCCTTACTATGGCTCCGGACATGGATACCGGGAAGCACATCGTTGCATCGCTCATCGAACTGGTGCCGCTCCGCACAAGCGGGAGGCAAACCAATGACCTGAGTATCCCCCATACGCTGATCGCCTTCGCGGTCATTGCCGTTGGCGCGCTTGTCGCCATCGGTTCTGCCGTATCGCTGCTTACAGGCATGAATAGCCTGCTTCATCATTAGAGCAGCGAGTTCACTCATCCTGCATGCCTGTTTCATCACGGAAACGGGAAAGGGAAACTATGCGCGCTCAACGCCAAACCATTGCCCAAACTGTCGCCAAACATCTTTTCGCTGCCGAAGAGGCGGTGGATCTCGCGCTTGCCCGGATCGCCGAACTCAACGCGGCCCTTCCACTGGCCCGGCTCGACGCCCGTCTTGCCGCCGCCGTCGGCCAGGACGCATTGATCCAGTCGGCCTCGGCGCTCATGCTGCTTGCCGAAACCCGCGGCAAGATCGTGGCCGCACACAGCAACCTCAAGCAGGCCAGCGATGATATTGGCCTGTCCGAACTCAGCTATGGTGATCTCATCAAGCCGGCCCGCGCCCTGCATGAGGCAGTACCCTGCCTGCGCGTGGCGAAATAGCGCTCGCCTTGCGTAATCCTGGTCTCCCATGACAAGGCAACTGGCATTTCTGGCCCTGCTGATCTTCAGCACCCTGTTTGCCGCCGCACGCGGTGGCCGCCCCGAGAAAATCGGGGCGGCCACCCTGTTCGCGGGCGCGTGGATGAGCGCCTGGGTCGTTCGCCCGCACGGATTGCGCTTCCGTCATGTCGAGACCGGAATCCTGATGATCGACATGGCTGTTCTGGGAATTCTCCTATGGTTGTCTTTTCGATGCACGCGTTTCTGGCCAATCTGGGTCGCCGGACTGCTGGGCGCCGAGATACTGGTTCACCTGGCACTGATCGTCGCGCCGCAGGTGCATTGGGAATCCTATCTGGATACCACAGCGCTCTGGGGCTGGATCGCGCAGTCTATTCTGATCGCCGGCACCTGGCGCCATCAGACAAGACTGGCGCGGCATGGCCACGATGCACCATGGAAGTCCCGGGCCATCTGATGGCCCTGACCTGTGGCAACACAATTTTGCGGGGAGCAGGCCATGACCAGTCTGGCTCCTGACGCGCAGCCTGATCCCGCCGCCGGAATTCGGCTGGCCCGGCTGCGGGCCATGCATTGCCAGATGCTGCTGCGGATCGACGAGATGTTTGCAAGCAAGCTCGGGCGGCGCCTGTCAGGATCGCCCTACCGGACATTTCTGCTCGAGCTGTATCTTTCTGAGCAGGAAGGCAGATCCACCTTCCAGTCCTGCCTTTCAACCAGCGAGCCGCCGGCCAATGCCCACCGTCGCTCGGCGGAACTCGCCAAACTCGGCGTTGTGCTGCGCGAGCCGGACAGCGCTGATCACCGGCGCGTCAATCTCAGGCTTGCGCCAGGAGTTCGGTTCGCGCTTGATGAAGTCATGGACAGGATCACGCCCACCATGCCTGCACCGGGAACGGCAGCCACATCTCCCGCAAAGGCGATCTCCGTCCTGCGAAGCAGGCTCATTGCCGGTGGCCGGATCGCTCTGCCCGGCCATTTTCGTCATGCTCTGGGTCTCCACAATGGCGGTAAAGTTCTCCTTGAATTGCATGGCAGCGAAGTTCGCATCCGATCCGACGATGGGGCACTGCGCATGGTACAGGAGCATTTGAGAAGCTTTGCCCCGCGCCAAGGGCTGGCCTCCCTGGCCCTGATCGCCGGGCGCCGAAGCGAAGCTGCTCATGGTCGATAAAACCTCATCCTCGATCCATGTTCTGGATGCGTCGGCCTTGCTATGCCTGCTGTTCGATGAGCCTGGTGCCGCCAGGGTTGAGGCCTGCCTGCCCGGCGCGCTGGTATGCGCAGCCAATTATCATGAGGTACTGGCTGCCCTTGCCGATCAGGGCATGAAGCCGGAGGACGCGCAGGTGATGCTGGGAAAGCTCGATATCGAGATCGTGCCGATGGACCGCGCGCAGGCCAGCCTTGGCGGGGCGCTGCGCCAGCTTACCCGCGCCGCCGAACTTTCGCTCGGCGACCGCTGCTGCCTTGCTCTTGCATGGACAATCAAGGCCGTAGCGCTCACCGCAGATCCTGCCTGGGCCGATCTCGATATTGGCGTTACGATCGAATTGGTGCGGTAAGGATGCTTGACGGAACCGTTTCCTATAGCAAGGGTGCCTGATGCGTACCGATCTCGATCATCTGCCGGCCCACAAGCAGCGCGAACTCGACCGCGTGGTGCAGTTGCTGTTCGAGGAATTCGGGGCGGCCCATGGGGACGCCCAAAGCACCAAGCGCCGCGGCAAGATCGTCAAGGTGATCCTCTATGGCAGCCATGCGCGCGGCGGCTGGGTCGATGAACCGCATACCGCCAAAGGCTATGTCTCCGACTTCGACCTGCTGGTGATCGTCAGCAGCAAGGAACTGGCCGACCGCGCCGCGCATTGGGTCAGGGCTGACGAAAGGCTGATCGAGGAGAAACTGGCGGGGCGCCTGCGCACGCCGGTCAATTTCATCGTCCATTCGCTTCAGGAAGTGAACGATGGCCTTGCCCATGGGCGGTTCTTCTTCATGGATGTCGCGAGCGACGGCATCGCCCTCTACCAATGTGATGATCGTGATCTGCGCGAACCACTGCCGAAGACCCCGCAGGCCAATCTCGACATGGCAAAGGAGTACTTTGAAGAATGGTATCCCAGTGCGATGCGAGCGCATGTCAATTTTCAAGATGATTTGAAGCGAGACTGGCTGAAGGATGCTGCGTTTATGCTGCATCAAGCCACAGAACGCCTGTACAACTGCGTCATGCTGGTCTGTACAGCCTATGCCCCACACAATCACAATATCGCTTTTCTGCGCACGCAGGCCGAACGGATTGATCTTCGGTTGATCGATGCATGGCCCCGCGAAACGCGCAAAGACCGCGCCCTGTTCGAGAAGCTGAAAGACGCTTACGTCAAGGCAAGATATTCAAAACATTACAAGATCGATGCCGAGGAACTGACCTGGCTGGGCGAATGCGTCGAGGAACTCGGGCGCATCGTGCATACGATCTGCACCGAACGCCTTGCGGATCTGGAACGAACCTTGCGATCCTGACCGCTGCCATTTGCAATCGTGTTGGGATTACAGTTCAGCGCCAAAGAGGAAATAAACTTCCACTTAACATTCTATGAAGCCAGAATTGCACCTCATTTGCCAATCTGATTACCACCCGCACACCCGGCGCGGTTCAGACACCGTTTGATAGGACTGCCCCTAAGGACCGAAGGACTATATTATCGCCTCTGCTTTGCTATGAATTTTCGCAAGGAGAAGGCGGTCAGATACGGCATCGCGATACCGCAAGATTAAGGCGGCTCCAGTTATCGCGGCGTCGTCGCCCCCTCTGCCCTCCATCCGCCGCCCAGCCCACGGATCAAACCAACTGTCGCTAAAAAGCGGCGAGTACGAATGTCGATCACTGATTGCTGCGCCTGCAAGAGCGCGGTCTGGGCCACGACGACCTCCAGATAGCTGGCCGCCCCCTGGCGATAGAGTCCCATCGCCGCATCGGCCGTCTGCCGGGCCGCCGCTTCGCCGGCCAGCGCAGACTTTTCCTCCTCGCCAAGATGCGCCAGCAGGGAACGGCTGTCTTCCACCTCGGCAAAGGCTTTGAGCGCGATGGATCGATAATTAGCCGAGGTTTCGTGCAACCTCGCCCAGGCATTGGCCAGTTGGGCCTTTCGCTGGCCCCCATCGAAGATCGGCAGGCTGACACTGGGTCCAAGCGACCAGAACAGATCGCCCACCTTGAACGGATTGGCCCCCTGGCTTTCAAAACCGCCCAAGGCATTGAACTGGATCGAGGGATAAAAGGCCGCGCGTGAGACACCCACCGCCGCATTGGCCGCCGCTATGGCCCGCTCGGCCGAGGCGATGTCAGGCCGCCTTTGCAGCAATTGCGCGGGAATGCCGATGGGGATGACGGGAACGGCCGCCCCCGGATCGCCGGGTGCCAGCGTGAAATCCGCAGCATTATGCCCGGTCAGAACGGCCATCGCATGAACCAGCAATTCGCGCCGGGCCACAATATCAGCCTGCGCCACGCGGGCGGCCTCAAGCTGCACGGCGGCGCGCGACACATCCATGGGCGCGGCGATCTTGCCCTCAAACAGCGTGACCGTCAGATCATGGCTTTTGCGATAGGCCTCAACGGTCTGGGCCAACAGGCGGCCATCGGCATCCAGCCCGCGCAGTTGAAAATAGCTGCTGGCCAGTTGCGCCTGGAGGCTCAATTGCATGGCCATGCGGTCGGCATCGCTGGCCTGCGCCTGCGCGCGGCGGCCGGTCAGCTGGTTGCGCGCCTTGCCCCACAGGTCCAGCTCATAGCCCACCGCGCCATTGGCCTGATCGGAGGTGTAATTATCGGGCTGTCCGGCGCCGCGCAGCGGGCGCTGATCGGACTGGCGGTTGGCCATCGCATTGCCGCCGATACCGACAGAGGGCAACAGCGCCCCTTTGGCCTGACGGGCATAGGCGCTCGCCTCGTCATAACGGGCAACGGCGGCGGCAAGGTCGGGGTTGTCGGCGGCCACCTGCTGTTCCAGCCCGTCCAGAACCGGATCGTTGAACACGCGCCACCAATCCCCGCGCGGCGCCTGATCGGACGGGCGGGCCTCTTCCCAACCGGCAATGGGCTGGTAATGCGGCGGCGTGGCCATAACCGGCGGGCGATAGGCCGGAGCCAGGTTGCAGGCGGCAAGACTGACCAGCGAAACAGCAAGGCCAAGCCCCCGGAGCACCCGCGCCATCCTCACTGGCCGCCTCCCACATGAACGACATCGCCATCGCGCAGGGTTTCGGGCGGTGTGTCGATCACCCGGTCCTGCGCCGAGAGGCCCGCCGCCACCTCGACGCTGTCGCCGTAATCATGGCCCAGTTTGACATTGCGCAGAACCACCCGGTCGCCGGCACCTATCAGCGCCAGTTGCGGGCCGTTGCTGTTCACCACCAACGCCGTGGCGGGCACGCGAAGGCCAGCCCCGGTCGCCGCCATGGCAAAGCTGATCTGGGCATAGGAACCCGCACCAATCGCGCCGCCCGGATTGTCCGCCTGCAATTGCACCAGCATGGTGCGGGTCGCCGGATCAAGCGCATGGGAAATTGCGGCAATGCGCGCCTTCATGATTTTGCCGGGGGTCTCGGGCACCGTAAAATCGGCGCCCTGCCCCACGGTCATTCTGGCCGCGAGGGCCTGAGGCACCTGAACATAGATGCGCAGGCGGCTCAGGTCCGACACTTCGAACAATTCCTGTCCGGTGGCCCCCGCATTGATCAGCGCGCCAACATCGGTCTTGCGCGCGGTGACGATGCCGCCGAACGGACTGGCGATGCGCTTATAGGCGGCCAGCGCTTCGATGCTGCGCAACCGGCCGAGCGCGGCATCGACGGCGGCGCGCTTGGCCGCGCCATCGCCTGCCTTTTCGTCAATCACCTGTTGCGATACCGCCCCGCTGGTCTGCAGCGCCTTCCATCGCTGCGCCGTCAGATCGGCCAGTTTCGCGTTGGCGCGGGCCATTTCCAGATCCCCTCTCGCCTGCGCCAGCTGCTGGTCAAGCTCGGGCGTGTCCACCATGGCCAGCGTTTGTCCGGCACGCACCGGGGCGCCAATATCGACCGCCCAGGAATGGAGATAGCCGTTGACCCGCGCATAGATCTGCGCTTTCTGAAACGGCTGCACCGTGCCGGGCAGGTTGATGGTGCTGGCCTGATCAACTTGCAATCGGGCCAGTGTGACGGTCGGCACGGCCTGAGCCTGCGCCCATCGCGCATTGCTGTGGGCTTGCCCCGCGCGCGTGGCGAAACCGGCGCCCGCCACGATGATGGCAAGGGCCGCCGCGCCCGCCCCGGCAAGACCGAGCGCGCGAGGACTGGGAGTTCTGGCTTGAAGGGTGTGCATGGATCAGCTCTCAGGATTTTAGGGATGGGAGAAGCGCGGCGTCGGATGACGCCTTGCGATGCAGAGCGCCGAACAGCGCGGGGACAAGGATCAGCGTGGCGCAGGTGGCAAAGATTAGCCCACCGATCACCGCCCGGCCCAAGGGCATGTTCTGTCCCGGCTCGATCGCCATCGGGATCATGCCCAATATCATCGCCATTGCCGTCATCAGCACCGGGCGGAAACGGGCCGCCCCCGCCGCGCGCGCCGCCGCCAGAGCGGTCGCGCCCGTGGCCATATGTTCGCGGGCAAAGGCAATCACCAAAATGGAATTGGCCGTGGCCACCCCCATGCCCATGATTGCTCCGGTAAGGGCCGGAACCGAAAGCGGCGTGTCGGTGGCAAACAGCATCCATGCCATGCCCGCCAGAGCCATGGGCAGACCCAGCACGATCACCAGCGGATCGAGCCATGATTGAAAATTCACCACGATCAGCAGGAAGATCAGCACGATGGCCACGCCAAGACCGATATAAAGCTGGCTATAGGCGCTGGCCATGGTCTCGACCTGACCGCGCAGCGCCACCTTGGCGCCCTTGGGCAGGCTGCCTGCGGTATCTTTGACAACCTTTTCCACATCGGCCGCCACCCCGCCCAGATCGCGATCCTGAGGCGCGGCATAAATGTCGATGACGCCGCGCACATTGTAATGCGAGACAATGGCATTGCTGCGCGCCCGGCTGATCTGGGCCATATTGCGCAGCAGTTGCGGGCTCTGGCCTGTGATGCCCGTGGGCGAGACGGCGGTGTTGCGCAGCGCGTCGATGGAGGAAAGCTCGCGCTGGGGCGTCTGGATCGAGACGGGATAAGACACGCCCGTTGCCGGATTGAGCCAATAGGTCGGCGCAACCTGCGTGCTGCCCGCATAGGTGGTCAGCATAGCATTGGCGGCATCCTTTTCGGTCAGCCCTACCATACCGGCAAAGGATCGGTCGAGATCGACATTCAATTGGGGCTGCTGAAAGGCCTGCTGGATATGGGCATCGGCAATGCCGGGAATGGCCTTTATCCGCGCCAGAACCAGATTGGCATAGGCTCGATTGGCAGCCGTATCATTGCCGACGATTTGCAGGTCGATGGGCGCGGGCGTGCCGAAATTCAGGATCTGGCTGACCATGTCGGCGGGCAGGAAGTCGAAACTCACCCCCGGAAAGCGGCGCGGCAATTGTTCGCGCAGCAGTTTGACATAGGCCGCCGTGGCGCCATGCTCGGGCGAGAGGGTCACTTGTATCGTGCCGTCCTCATTGCCGATCGTGCCGGCATTGTCATAGGCCATGTTGATGCCGCTGACGCTCAGCCCCAAATTGCTGACAACCCCTGCCACCTCGCCTTGGGGCAGCAATTGGTGGATCGCGGTGCTGACCTGATCGGCGATGCGGGTGGTTTCCTCGATGCGGGTGCCGGTCTGGGCGCGCATGTGGATGCGGATCTGGCCGCCATCGAGCGCCGGGAAGAAATCCTGCCCTAATTGCGTCACCAGCAGCAGCGAGAGCAAGGAGAACCCGAGGAAACCGACAATGACCTTGCACGTATGGGCCAGAGCCAGATCGAGCAGCCCGAGGTAGCAGGCATGGATCGCGGCGAAACGGGCCTCGAAACCGCGTTGAAACCGGGCGAAAGCGCCTTGGGGCGGCGCATCATGTTCAGGCTTGCGGATCAACCAGTCGGCCATGGCGGGCACCAGCGTGCGTGACAGGATGAAGGAGGCGATCAGCGCAAACACCACCGCCTCGGCCAGCGGCAGGAACAGACTGCCCGGAACACCCGTCAGCATCAGCATGGGGGCAAAGGCGATGGAGATGCACAGCAAGGCGACAAAGGCGGGCTGGGTGACTTCCTCTGTGCCGCGGATCACGGCATCGCGCACGGACAGGCCACGTTCGAGATAGACGTTGATGTTTTCAATCGTCACCGTGGCATCATCGACCAGAATGCCCACCGCCAGCGCGAGGCCCCCCAGTGTCATCACATTGATCGTCTGGCCCATGCCCGCCAGCGCCGCCATGGCCGCCAGAATCGACAGCGGGATCGACACGGTGATGATCAGCGTCGAGCGCCAGCTTCCCAGAAACAGCAGGATCATCAGGCCTGTCAGCGCGGCGGCGATCACGCCCTCACGCACCACGCTGGACACCGCGTCGGTCACAAACACCGACTGGTCGCCCGTGGCCAGCAGGTTGAGCCCGGCGGGCAAGGTGGCGCGGATCTGGGGCAACAGATCCTTGACGCCCGAGATGACCGAAAGGGTGGAATTGGCGCCCGATTTGATGATGCTGAGCAACACCGCGTTCTGGCCATCGACATGGACGACATTGGTTTGCGGCGGATTGCCGTCATGCACAAAGGCCACATCGCGCATATAGATCACCGCGCCATTGGCGGTGCGGATCGGCAGATCGTTAAAAGCGGCAATGGCGTCGGGCGAATTGTTGAGCTTGAGCGTATATTCCAGCTTGCCGATCTTTTGCGTGCCGACCGGGGTAATCAGGTTCTGGCTGGCGAGCGCGGCCGAGACATCATTGGCCGACAGACCATATTGCTGAAGCGCCGCAGGGTTGAGATCGGCCTGAATCTGACGCACCTTGCCGCCATAGGGCAAGGGGATCGAAGCCCCCGCCACCGAGGCAAGCTGGGGCCGGATAAAACTGGAAGCCTGATCGTTGAGCGCGGTATCGGGCAATGTCTTGCTGGAAAGCGCCAGTTGCAGGACCGGCACGCTCGACGCATCGAAGCTCAGGATCGTGGGCGGGGTGATCCCGGCGGGCATCTGTTTGAGCACGGTTTGCGAGGTCGCCGCCACCTCTGCCAATGCGGCGTTGATGTTCACCGAGGGCTGGAAATAGACCTTGATGACGCCGTAACCGGGGATCGATTTGGACTCGATATGCTCGACATTGCCCACGCTGGTGGTTAACGCCCGCTCGTAATAGGTCACCACCCGGCCCGACATCTCGTCGGGCGACAGGCCGGCATAGCTGAACACCACGCTGACCACCGGCACATTGACCGAGGGGAAAATATCGACCGGCGAACGGATGATTGCCATCACCCCGGCCAGCAGGATGAGGATAGACATCACGATCACGCTATAGGGGCGATCGAGCGCCACCCGGACTAGACGATTCATGGCTTGCTCTCAAAAGAGGGAGGGGATGACAGGCTGCGATAGCCGCTGGCCTTGGCCACAAGTTCGATCAGGAAACTGCCCAAGGCGCGCCCGGCCGGATCGCCGCCTGCGGGCAGGGCCATGGAGCGCAGGTCAAAGGCCGATTGGCGCAGGGCATGCACCATCAGGTCAAACGCGCGATCATGAGGGGCATCGGACTCGCCATGCCGCAAAAAGCGCAAGACAGCCCCCATCGCGGGAACGCCGGGCGGGACAGGCACGGCAGGCATATCGACCAGAATGGCCCCCAGCCCGGCCAGTCCACCATGCAGCACCCGTTCAAAGGCGAAGCGAGCCGCCTCGCCATGGCCGACAAGAATGATCTGCGAAGGCTGCAGGCCCAGACGGCGCGCCTCGTTCCAAAGGGCCCGGTCAAACCCGCGCGGGAAATCCCGGCCGCTTTGAAATTCGGACCGAGCGGTTACGAAATGGGCATGCGGCACCGCCTCGCCCCAATGCCGCGCCAGCCTACGCGCAAAGCCAAGGTCGCCGTGCCGGGCCAGCACCACCACCAACGCATCACCCCTGCCCTGCGCCTTGCGCAAGACATGCCATCGCATTGTCGGAGGGGTGGATTGGTTCGCCATGCGGCCCATTTGATGCTTGCAATTTCATTCCACCAACGCATTGTCTGCATAACATCATGCACAGAATGAATAGTGATCTTCTCCTTGCGCCAGATCGATCTCAACCTCCTGCTGGTCTTTGACGAAATCCTGCGCCAGCGCAGCGTGACCAAAGCCGGCGACCGTCTGGGCCTGAGCCAGCCCGCGATGAGCCATGCCCTTAACCGGCTGCGCCATCAGATGAAGGATCAGTTGTTCATCCGCGGCGCGGCAGGCATGATCCCCACGCCGCGCGCCGAGCGTCTGGCCGAACCTGTCCGTCAGGCCTTGCAGGCGCTGCGCGGGGCGCTGGACGAGGAGGACTTCCGGCCTGAGGAAACGCGCCATCGTTTTCATCTGGCGGTCAACAATTATGCCGCCATCGCGCTGACCGGGCCGATCCTTATTCAGGCGCGCGCTTTGGCCCCACATCTGGACCTGTCCTTTCGCCCCAGCGGCACGCTGGATGTGGCGGCCATGCTGGACCGGGGCGATCTGGACTTCGCGCTGCTGTCGCACCCACCGCATCTTTCGCGGTTTTCCAGCCGCCCGCTTATCGACGATGACTATGTGGCGCTGGTGCGGCGCGGCCATCCCGTGCTGGACGCGCCTTTTGACGCCGATGCGCTGGCCAGCCTGCCGCATCTACATATTTCCTCCAGCGGCGATGACCTGACCGCGCTGGACAACCACCTTGCCCAGCACGGCCTTTCGCGCCCGATCGCGGCGGAGGCGCCCTATCTGGCGGCCGGCGCCATCCTGCCCCAATCGGACATGATTGCCATCATGGCGCGCCACATCGCCGAGGAATTTCGCCGCGCCTATGCTGTGCAACTGATCGAACTGCCGTTTCAGCCCGATCCGCTGCGATGCAGTCTGGTCTGGCCCAACCGCCTGCGCGATCATCCGGCCCATCGCTGGATGCGCGGAGTGATCCGCTCGGTTGCCGACAATTTGAACCGGCGCTGACCGCATCTTCCCCGGTCAGAATAGCCGCGCGCCCTACTCGAATTCGTCAAGGCTCCATTCCTCGCGCCAATCAATGAAAGGCCGATCTCCATCAAACCGAATGGGCAGCCAGACATAGGAGGCACGCGACGTATCCACCCCGGTCAGGAAGGTCGCCTGCATATAGGCCCATTCCTCGGGCGAGAGGCGCGCGCGGGCATCAGCCTCGGAACGCACCGGCCCGCCTTGCTCGATCTTGGTCATCGCCGCGATGATGGTGCGATAGGCCTCGCCGGTTTCCAGCCTGCCCCCGGCAATCCGGCCCAGATCGACATTCCACCGGTCGGCCAGCGCGATGTAGAGATCCTTCTTGGTGGGATGCTTGAAGACCGAACTGATCTGAGAATTGAACGATGTCTTGGACCGATCCAAGGGGTGCAGATTGCCCAGCACGGTAAAGGGGCCATGGAAACTCTCGGCCATCGCGACCTGCGACGGATTGGGATGATAGCCGGTCGTGCCCGAGGTGATGAGGTAGTGCTTGCCATTGCGCTGAAAACAGGCGGGTCCCTCGCGCACAAGGCCCGGGGCGTGGGTGGGAAAATGGGTTGAATAATAACCGCTCAACCGCGTGTAATCATCGGACAGGTCGGCGCAGATCATCTCGCTGTGGACCCGTTCGAAATATTGATAGGCCTTGCCGTCCGCCGCGCTGATAACCAGATCGAAATCGCCGCCGTTAAAGCCCAGCGGCATTTCCCCGCTGCTGACGATTGTATAAGGCCCGGTGATGCGATCGGCGGTCAGGACGGTGCGGGTCTGGCGCCCGTCATTCTCCATGATCTTGACCCAGCAGACGAATTTGCGCGTCCTTTGGTTGAACAGGATGTGGGGCCGGTCCAGCTTGGCGTTCTCGGGATGCAGAGGCGAGTTCGGCGCATCGGGCGTGGGCGTGATAATCAGCCCAAGGTCGCTCCAGTTATAGAGGTCTTTGGAGGCATAGCACCGCACCCCATAGGTCCAGATCCGGCCATTGGCTTTCGAGAACTCCTTGTTCTCGCCATACCAGTAGAATGTGTTGCCGATCTGGATAATCGAGCCGCCATGGGCCTGTATCGGCTTGCCAGCGCTGTCGCGCCAGACCGCGCCGGGCGTGAAACTGCGGCGCGGATCACTCGCTCCCATGGCGGCCAGCGGCCAGCCAGCCAGCACGCCGCCTGCCATGGCTCCGACCCCAAGCAATTTTCTGCGTGAGCAACCCATGCGATAATTCATTGGAAAAGATACCTTTTGAATGAAATCCAGTGGAACGGCCATCAGTGTGATGGCATCACCCATTGTTTCTACTCTCAACCTTTATGCAGGCTGGACCCATTCACCTTGGGCACCCCGCAACCAAAGCTGCTCGCCGCCCCCAGCGCGCCCTTGCCATCATATTGCGCCACGGCCGGGTAAGCGCAGATCGGGCGTTCTACGCCGGGAAATGTCTTGCCACGGGCGGTAAAGGCGGCGGGCGCCTGGCCCTGCTCCACCCAGCGCATCAGCACAGCCAGCGCATCGAAATCATCGAGCGAACGGCCCCCGCCGCAATGGCTCATGCCCGGCACCATGAACAATCGCGCAAAGAGCGAGGCGTCGCCGCCCTGCTTTGCGGTATCGGCATTCAGTTGATCGAAATAGGCGGTCAGGTCGCTGGCCGAAAATACCGGGTCCGACCAGCCCGAGACGACCATCATCCGCCCCCCGCGCGCGGCAAATGCGCTGTATTGCGTGCTGGTGGCATCGGTAAAGGACGCGGTCTGAGCACTGGCCGCCAGCAGGGTAGCGGCCTCGTCGTCGCCGCCTTTGAGCGGCGCCTTGTATTGCGGATAGGCGAAATAATCGGTCAGCGATTTGCGCACCAGATCGGGCAGCACCATCAGCGGCCCGTTCGGCGTGGGAATGCCCGTCTGCCAGATCAGCCAGTCCGGCGCGAAATTGGCCGCATCGAAGGTCCACGACCCGGCGATGGGCTCGCCCACAGCATTCACCGGGCCGCGATAGGCGCGGGCAATCGCGGCAACCTTGACCGGATCGAGACAGCCATCCTTGCCTCCAGGGGCGCAGGCCAGCGTGCGAATGTCGAAATGACAGGCCACGTGGTCAAAGATCATCCCATCCACCGCCCCGTCCAGCCCGTCGCAGGCCTTGAGCAAGGCGCTTTGGATCAACCCTGCCTCGGCGGGTGAGAATAGGGTGGAGGAATGCGTGCCTAGGCGCGCCGCCGCATCGGCATAGGCCCAGCCCGAAAAATTGGTCAGCACCGCCGCCGCGCTGAGATGAAAGGCCGGGTTGCCCGCCAAAATGCCGTCAAACTCAGTGGGGAAGCGTTGCGCGGCCACCATGGCCTCGCGCCCGCCATTGGAGCATCCGACAAAATAACTGTGTTCGGGCGCGTGGCCTTTGACGCGCAGGATCAGCCCCTTGGCCGCCTGTGTCACCTTGCCGATGGCGGCATAGCCATAATCGAGCTTGGCCTGCTGATCGCCGGCAAAGCTGGTGTCGTCAAAATTCCTGCCCTGATGGCCGCTGTCGGTCGAAACCACGGCAAAGCCTTGGGCTAACGGCAGGGTGGCGCTGGAGCCGCTGGTGATCGGGCTGCCCAAGGCGGGCACGATCATGCCGTCCATCCCGCCTCCGCCCTGATACAGGAAGCGGCCATTCCACTCATCAGGCACGCGCAATTCCATGCCGATGTAATAAGGAGCGCCGCCTGCGCCGGTCCGCTGGTCGATGCGGGCGGTGATCTGGCAATGATGGGGCATGATCGGTTGCGGCGCGGTGGATTCGCCATTGGGGCCTGATGGTCCGCGCGGCGCGGGGCCTTCGGGGATATCGCGCACCTCGGTGATGGCCAGGGATCCATCGTTGATGCCCTGAAGGCGGAGGCAGGTTTCGGCAAAAGTGGCCGTTGTGGCGGTGGCGGCGGCAAGGGCCAGAAGGATCATCTATGCTGCTCCTGAATTAAAGGCTGTTGCGGCGGGCGATGGCGCCCAGCACGGCGGCGCTGGGCCTTGGGTGGCGGGCAAAAGTGGCGCGATCGACGGCGGCCAGACCGTAATGAGGCTTGTATCCAAACGCCCATTCGAAATTGTCGACCAGCGACCAGTGGCAATAGCCCAGAACCGGCGTCCCCGCGTCCATCCGCGCCTTCAGCTCGGTCAGCGCCGATGTGATGAGATCCGCCCGCCAGTCGTCATGATCGGTGTTCAGCCCATGCTCGGTGACAAGGATCGGGCAGCCGGTTTGCGCATGGACATAATCCACCGCATTGGCCAGCGAGGCGGGATAGACCTCCCACCCCTCGCCGCCGGTGCGGGCGCCGGGCGGCACGGGCATGATGCCCTTGTCGTCCCACACGATGCGGCTGTAATTCTGGACGCCGACGAAATCATCGCCTTTGATGGCCGCCAGCCAGGCCCCATAAAAATCCCGACGCCGCGCATCGCGCAGATTGTTGGGGCCGATCCCTTGAAGATCGACCAGCGCCAGCGACATGCCGACCGGCAGCGCGGGACGGACCGATTTGATGGCGCGGCGCCCCTGTTGATGCGCGGCGATCAGGTTGGGCAGCATTTCCATGGCAAGGCTGATGGGCGAACCGCCCACGAAATGCTCGGCCCCCGTGGCGCGGGCGGCGGCGGCCAGCATCGCGCGCTCGGCCTCCTTGGCCTGCGGCGGCGCCATATGATGGCCCAGCAAGGTGCCATTGGCCTCGTTCAGCGTGACGGCATAGGCCATGCCATCGGCCAGATACCGCGCCGCATGGTCGCAAAAACGGGCAAAGAGCGATGCGCTGTCCGCCGCCGTCCAGCCGCCGCGCATGGCAAACCAGCGCGGCACCGACCAATGGCTGAAAGTGACCACAGGCGCGAGGCCCCGCGCATGGCACCCGGCAATCACCGCCTTGTAATGATCGAGCATGGCCAGTGAGAACAGGCCCGGCTCCGGCTCGATCCGGCTCCATTCCAGCGAGAAGCGATAGGCGTTAAGCCCCATCGCGCGCGCCAGATCCAGATCGGCAGGCCACAACTCCAGACTGTTATTGGCATCGCCCGAGGGTTCGGCAAACAGCGTGGGCCGGACGTTTTCGAGCACCCAGTAATCGCTGTTGGTGTTGTTGCCCTCGATCTGATGCCCGGCGGTGGCCGCGCCCCACAGGAAGCCCTTGGGAAACATGATATGCCCTCTCATCCACTTATGAGGAGGGGGTTAAACGCAGCAGGGCATAGAATGAAGCAGGCGGGGCAAAAGTGAGTAAAACGGATACAATTCGCGTCTAGGCCATCGGCACCGAGATCGTCGCGATCAGCCCGCCTTCGGGCGCATTGGCCAGCGTGACATGGCCGCCAAACGTGGCCGCCTGCGCCCGCGCGATGGTCAGGCCGATGCCCGTGCCCCCCGTTGCGCGCGACCGGCTCTCCTCGCCGCGCACAAAGGGTTTGAACATGCGTTCAATCAATTCGGGCGCGATGCCCGGCCCGCGATCGCGCACCGCAATATGCACAGCCGCTTCGCGCGCAAAGCAATCCAGCCGTGCCGAACCGCCATAGCGCAGCGCATTATCGACCAGATTTTGCAGACAGCGATGCAGGGCCTCGGGCTTCACGCGGATTTCCAGAGGCTCGACGTGTCCCAGCGTGACGGGACCAACGCCCGCATCGGCGGCATCCTCAACCACACTGGCCAGCAAGGATTCCACATCGCACAAGGCCCAGTCATCGCCGGACTCGCCCGATCTGGCCAGCACCAGCCCTTCATGCACCAGCCTTTGCATCGCGCCCACATCGCCCACCAGCCGTTTGCGCAAGGCATCATCGGACACCAGTTCAAGCCGCAACAGCAGGCGGGTGAGCGGGGTCTGCAAATCATGGCTGATGGCGGCCAGAATATGCGCGCGCTCACGCATGGCCTCGCGGATGCGCTGCTGCATCTGGTTAAAGGCGGCAAAGGTTTCGCGCACATCGCGCGGGCCGGTTTCGGGCACGGGATCGGCGTCCATGTCATTGGCAAAAGCCTGCGCCGCCCGCGTCAGGCGGCGCATGAAGCCCAGCGTGATCTGCGCCACCAGAAAGGACAGCACCATGGCCGCCCCCATGACGATCAGCAGAAACCCCGGCGAAAGGCCCAAACTGTCGGGCCGCGGCAAAGGCGCCAGATCGATGCCCAGCACAATCCGGGACGGACGCGTCCCAGGCATATCCATCGCAATCACCCAGCATTCCGGGACGGTATGGAGATAGCCATCGGTCCGGCGCATATAACGCGTTTCGGGATGGCCGATGCAGATCTCCGGGTCGCTGCGAAAGGCGCCTATCACCCTTTGCGGGCCAAAGGCGCGGCCCAGCGCATTGGTAATGTCGGGATCGACCTCCCGGCGCGGCGCGGGCTTGTCCGACAACAGATGCGCCCCCTGAATCTGGCCGCCGGCCAGTTCGCGCATCGTGCGTTCAGGGGCCGTTTCCAGCAGATGCACCAGCCCCTTCACACTGGCCGTCACCCTTTCGGCGCGATAGGTCCGCATCTGCCACTGGCGATAGGCCTCGGCCAATGTCAGCGAGGAAACCGCCGATACCGTGGCCCCGATGGTCAGGAAAATCGTCAGGCGCATCGCCAGCGTGTTCCAGCGCCCCATTTCAAACATAGGTCACATCGCAGGCCAGCAGGAACCCCTTGTTGCGCACCGTCACGATCAGCTCCTCGCCGCCGGGCGCCTTGGCCAGTTTGGCGCGCAGCCGGGCGATGCGATTGTCGAGCGAGCGGTCGAACCACACCGTCTCCTTGCGCTCGGGCAGGAGCTCTTCGCGGTCCAGTTCGGTTCGCGGCAATTCCAGCATCCGGCGCAATATCGCAAATTCCGTGGTCGAAAGCATCACCGCCCGATCTTCCGGCCCGCTGAGCCTGCGGCGCGCCAGATCAAGTCGCCATGGACCGAAACTGGCAAAGCGTCCGGTGGTGGCATTGTCCCGGCCGCCCCGGCGTAAAAGATTGCGGATGCGGGCCAGCAATTCGCGCAGATCGAAAGGTTTGGCCAGATAATCGTCGGCGCCCCCTTCCAGCCCCTCGACGCGGTCGACAGCGCGCCCGCGCGCGGTCAGCATCATGATGCTGACACTATAGCCCTGCGCGCGCAAATCCCGGCAAAAGGTCATGCCATCGCCATCCGGCAAGGTCAGATCCAGCAGCATCAGCGTGATCGCGTGAGAATCGAGCAATCCGCGCGCCTCGCCAAGACTGGCCGCAGACAGGGCATCGAACCCGGCGCGGGCCAGTTGCGCACAAAGCAGTTCGCGAATGTCCTCATCATCATCCACGACCAGAATGAGCGGAAGAGAGGGGCCTTGCGGTGTCATGGACGCCCCATACAGCCGAAGTTGCCAGCTATGAAGCCGCCGGATGCAAAGTGATACAATTCAGCCCGGCAAGGTCACGACAACTTTGAGGCCCGGCTGGGCATCTTCAAGCGCGAGCGTGCCTTCATGCAATTGCACGATGGCCGCCACCAGCGCCAACCCAAGGCCTGATCCGGCGGTAGTACGGCTGCGGTCCAGCCGGAAAAAGCGGCGCAGAACCCGGTCGCGGTCGGCTTCAGGCACGCCCGGTCCATCATCCTCGACCACGATGCGGGTGGCGCCATTCTCCGTCGGAGCCGCCAGCACCAAGCGGATATGGCTGCCGCCTGGCGTATGGCGCGTGGCATTTTCCAATAGGTTGGTGATGGCCTGTGCCAACAGGTCCTGATCGCCATGAACAGACACGCCCGGGGCAATATCGACGCTCAGGCGGCGGCCCTCGTCTTCAATGGCCGGGCCATAGACAGCGCCCAGCCGCGTCATCAGACCGCTCAGATCCACCGGCGCGAAATCGGCCCGCGCCTCCCGATTTTCCAGATTGGCGATCCGCAGCAAGGAGGAGAAAAGCCGAATGACCTCGTCGATCTGGTCAAGGCAAGCCTCCAGTTGTTCTTCCATCTTCTCCGGTTCGACACGATCGAGCATCGCCTCGATCCTGTGGCGCAGGCGGGTCAAAGGTGTGCGCAAATCATGCGCCACATCGACCGAAACCTGTCGCAGGCCATCGACCAGCCCCTCTATTCGATCGAGCATCGTGTTGAGATTGGAGGTCAATTGTTCGAATTCCGGGCTGATCCCGAAACGCGGCAATCGCTGAGAGATCTGACCGCTGATGATGCGGTGGATGGTCTGGTTGGTCTGATCAAGGCGGCGCAGAAACACCGTTCCGGCCCACAGCCCGCCGCCCAGCGCCAGCAGCACAATCGCCGCCCCCCAAAGAACGGTGAAGCGGACCAGTTGAGTGCGAAGCTGGCGCATGTCCTGCATGTCGCCGCCTACGACCAGAACCGCGCCGTTTGAAAGCTGCACGCCTTTGGCCAGAAGCTGGACCTGATCGTCATTGGCCTGCACCGTCAACTGGCGCCAACCCACCATCCGCGCGGAAACGGGCAGACTGCCTGCCAGTCGGTTTCCTGCCTGATCGACCAGAAGATATTGGAATGCCTTGTCATGAACGGCCCGAGCATGGCGCTCGATGGCGTGGATCAGTTCACGCTGCCCCAATTCGCGCTCTTCGCCATACAAGATGCCCGACTCGGTTGCCACGGCATCGGAAAGGCCTTCGGTGATATAGCGATCAACCAGCGTTTCGACCGCCAGCAAAAGCAGCAAGGAGCCCGCAGCAAATGAACAGGCCAGCAGAAAGGCAAAGCGAAAGGCCCCGCTGGAAAAGAGCCTCCGCAAAGTCCGCCTAGGACGCAGCATCAAGGACATAGCCTGCCCCGCGCACGGTGCGGATCATCTCATGGTCAAAGCCGCGATCCAGCTTGCTGCGCAACCGGCTGATATGACTGGCGATCAGATTTGTGCCGGGATCGAAATGAAAATCCCAGACATTTTCGAGCAGCATCGTGCGCGTCACCACCTGTCCGGCATGGCGGGCCAGATAGTCGAGCAGCCTGTATTCCTGCTGTTGCAACTCGATCCTTTTGCCCGCGCGCGTCACCGTGCGTTTGACCTGATCGATTTCCAGATCGCCGATGGTCATCACCGTCGAGAGTTCGGCCACGGGCGAGCGGCGCGACAAAGCCTGAACGCGCGCCAGCAGTTCGGAGGCGGCAAAGGGTTTGACGAGATAATCGTCGCTGCCCGCGTCCAGCCCCTCCACCCGGTCCCTGATCTCGCCCAGAGCCGTCAGGAACAGCGCCGGTGTCTGAACCCCCGCCCCGCGCAACGTGCGCAAGACGCCCAGCCCGTCCACGCCCGGCACCATCCGGTCCAGGATCAGCACCGCATAGGAGGCGCTGGTGCCCAGAAAGATCGCATCGGGCCCATTGGTTGCAATATCCACCACATGCCCCTTGGAACGCAGCATCTGCGACACATACGCGGCCGTTTCGGGATCGTCCTCAAGAAGCAACAGTTTCATGCGTGAAGCCCTGATGGCAAGGATCCTTGGCTAAATCCCCCCTGTGGCCTTAGCGCAAGTTGATAATTCCCAACATACGGGTCAACATCTGACAAGGCTATGCCCTGCAGGGAGAAACAGTGCCGGCGGGCCTCTGGCAAGCCATGCCAGAGAGCCAGATGGCACGGATCTTCACTCCTGAAGGATGAGCAAACATGCCCCCTTTTTCGCGCACCATGAACAGTCTGACCACGGCCTTGCTGTTCGGCCTCATGGCCCCCTCCGCGATGGCCCCGTCCGCGATGGCAGCGCCTGCAAAGGCCAAGCCGGTCGCGCCGGCCTATGCCGCGCTGCCGCCGATTCCCGCACCCGATGACCTTTGGGATTTCGCCAGTTGGGATGATGCTCATCATCGCCTGCTGGTGGCGCATGGCAAGGATGTGCTGGTGGTCGATCCGGCCCAAAGAACCGTCCGTTCCATCGGCCAGATTGCCTATGCTCATGCGGTCCTGCCCCTGCCCGGCGCCGACCAGATTCTGGTGACCAGCAAGTTTGACAACACCTTGCGCATTCTGGACGGCGCGAGCGGCGCGGAACTGACCCGGATCACCGTGGACAAGGACCCCGACGCCACCGTGCTCAGCGCGGATGGGCACAAGGCCTATGTCATGGCCGCCAAGGCAGGTGTCATTTCGGTGATCGATCTGGACCGGCGCGAACAGGTCGGGACAATCGCTCTCAAGACCGGTCTGGAAGTGGCCGTTCTGGCACGCCCCGATTTGCTGGCCGTGAACAGCGAGGACTTCAACGAGATCGAACTGGCCGATCTGAACAGCGGCAAGGCCGCAGGCACGATCCCCCTGCCGGGCTGCGAAGGCCCCACCGGGCTGGCCATGGCCGATGGCACGGGGCTGGCGCTCAGCGCCTGCGCCAATGGCAAAGCGATGCTGGTGGACATCGCCAAGCGCAAGGTTGTTCAAACGCTGACCATTGGCATGGGGCCTGACACGGTGATCTGGGATGCGGCGCGGCGCCGCTTTCTGGTGCCATGCGGCCAAAGCGCCAGCCTTTCGATCATCGCTCTGGACAAGGGCGCCGCTCATGTCCTGCCCGCCGTGGCAACCGGGCCTTCGGCACGCACGGCGGCGATGGATCCTGCAACGGGGCGCATCTACCTGCCCTCTGCCCACATGAGCCCGACCGTGAAAGGCCAGCCCAAAACCGTTGTCGCGGGCAGCTTTCGCATCCTCGCGCTGGCGCCGCGTTAACCTGCCACCCAAGCGCCCCTGCCCCCGGTTTGGGCAGGGGCGTCTTGTCAATTCCCAACCCTGCGGCGAGCCTGCGGCAAAGTGAGATGGTCCATGTTTCCGGTTGAGGCATCCCGCCTCCTGGAGTCTGTCATGCGTTACCACCTCGCCCTGATCGCACTGCTGCCGATTGCGGCCGCCCTCCATGCCGCATCGCCTGCCAAAATGGCCGGAACCGAATGGCTCCCACAGGCCAAAATTTCCTTGTCAGCCGCCAAGGCGCTGGCGCTCAAGGCGCGGCCCGGCGTGGTCGCGGATCAAGAACTGGAGAAGGAAAAAGGCGGCTCTGGCCTGCGCTTTTCCTTCGACATCAAGGCCCATGGCAAGACCTATGAAGTTGGCGTCGATGCCGCCAACGGCAAGATCCTTGAAAACAAGGCCGAAGGCCCCAACCCCGACTGACCGGATCCATAAAGCCAAAGGAAAAGGGGGGCCAAACAGCCCCCCTTTTCTTTATACACCAGCCTCCCTGGGCAAGGTCAGCCGCACCAGCACCGGCATCGCCACCAGCACCAGCGGGAATTGCAGCAACAGGCCCCCGATGATGGCAATGGCCAGCGGTTGCTGGATCCCTGAACCCTGTCCGATGGCCAGCGCCAGCGGCATCAGCGTCAGGATCGCGGTCAGCGTGGTCATCGTGATCGGGCGCAGCCGGTTACGGCTTGCCTCTCGGGTGGCCTCATGCGCAGGCATCTGATGCGACAATTCCTCATATTCGGAAACATAGAAGATCGCCATTTCCGTACCGATGCCGATAATCATCGTCATGCCCATCAAGGCGGTGATGTTCAAATCCACCCCCGTCAGCCACAGCGCCGTAAACACCGCCGTGGTGGAGAGCAGCGAACAGCCGATGATGATGACCGGCAGCCAGAAACGCCGGTACAGGATCAGGAGCAGAATGAATTCGGCCACCAGCGCGGCGGCGAACACTTTGGTCAGGCCCGCAAAGGCGATCTGCTGCTGTTGATAAAGCCCGCCCAGCTCATAACGCACCCCCGGCGCCAACACGCCCGGCGCGTCCAGCGCCCGCGTCACATCGGCAATGGCAGCGCCCATGCCTCGCCCCTGAATACGGCCCGTCACGGCCACCATGGGTTCAAGGTTTTCCCGGCTGATCTGGGGCTGGCCGGTCACGCGGGCAATGTCGGCCACGCGCGAGAGCGGGAAGACATGGCCATCGGCCGCTCGGATCGGCAGATGGGCCAGATCGCCTTCCGACATCTGCATCGCGCCGGGCAGGCGGACGCGCACCCCCACCGCCTTGGTCGCCTGCGGCAGGGACGTGGCCACGCTGCCCGTCAGGCTGGTGTTCAGCGCCGCCTCGACATCGGCGGGGGTAACGCCTTCGACGCCCGCGCGCACCGGATCGACATGCACGTCCAGCGCATCGCCCGCCAGACGCACCCCGTCCTTGACCTCGACCACGCCGTCGATCTTGCCGATCAGGGCGGCCACCTTGACCGCCTGCGCGCGCAGGATGCTGCCATCGGCGGCATAGAGCTTGACCTCGATCGGCTGCGGCACGGCGGTCAGGTCGCCGATCAGGTCCTCCATCAATTGCGCGGTTTCCACCTGCACGCCGGGCACCTTTTGCCCGACATCCGCCGCGACCTTGGCGGCCACATCCTCGGTCGGCGTGGCGTGGTCCGCCTTCAACCGCACGAAATAGTCGCCGTGATAGCTCTGCCCCAAATCACCGCCCAGACCCGTGCCCAGACGCCGGGAAAAGGTCGCCACCTCTGGATTGGCGCGCAGCATGGCGTCGATCTGGCTGACCTGTCGGCTGCTTTCCTCCAGCGAGGTGCCCGGCGCGGTGAAATAGTCCATGATGAAGCCGCCTTCATCGACCTTGGGCATAAAGCCGGTCGGCACGTTGGAATAGCCGATATAGCCCAGCACCAGCAAAGGCACCGCCGCCACGGCCAGCAACCATGGCCGCCGGTTGAGCGGATCGAGCAGGCCTTCGTGCCGCCGCGCCAGCCTGCCCTCGCCCGGCTTGCCCGGATCGCGCCATGCGCCGAAATCGACCAGCCGCCGCGCCAGCAAGGGCACGACAAAGGCCGTGATCGCCCATGACAGCGCCAGCGCGGCGGCCATCGTCACCGACAAAGCCTTGGAAAAGGCCCCCGTCACCCCGGTCAGGAAGGAGAGCGGCAGGAACACGATCAGCGTGGCAAGGCTGGAACCCGTCAGCGGCAGCATGAATTCGCGCGCGGCTGGGATGACGGCGGCATTGCCCATCGGCACCCCGTCCGGCCCCAATGTGCCGGCGCGCCGCGCAATATGTTCGACCATCACGATCACATCGTCGATGAGCAAGCCCACCGCCGCCGCAATCCCGCCCAGCGTCATGATATTGAAGCTCATGCCCAGCATGGAGAGCACCAGCACCGTGGCCGCCAAGGTGGCGGGCACCGCGATCACCGCGATCAGCGTGACTCGCCAACTGCGCAGGAACAGCAAAAGCACCAGCGCCGCCAGCACAAGGCCGATCATCACCGCATCGCGCACACTGGCCACCGATTGCGTCACCAATTCGCTCTGATCGTACCAGTTGACCAGCTTGACCCCGGGCGGCAGTTTGAGGCCCGCCAGCTTGTCCGCCGTCAACCGGGCAATCTGGACCGCATTGCCGTCGGGCTGTTCATAGATGTTGAACAGGACCGCAGGCCGCCCATCCTCAACGATGCGCAGCCATTGCGGCATCACGCCATCCTGCACCGTGGCCACATCGCTCACCCGCACCACACCAGCGGCATCGGCCAGCAGCACGATATTGCCGATGTCCTTGGCCGTCGTGGCTGAACGATCCGCGATCACCAGCGACAGACGCCCACGGTCCTGAATTTGGCCGGAGGAGCTCAGCACATTGCCATTGCGGATCGCGGCGACCAGATCGCTCATCGCCAGATTATGGTCGGCCAGGCGGTAGGGATCGGCCAAAACCTGCACCTCGGCCGTTTCGCCGCCCTGTACGCCCACGCGGGCCAGACCCTGAATGCCCGAGAGCAGGGGCGTGATCTGATAGCGGGCGATGTCCTGCAGCGCGACCGGACTGGCCGTGTCGGACACCAGCGCATAGGAGATGATCGGAAAGACCGTCGGGTCCATCCGCCGCACGTTGTAATTCGTGCCCGCAGGCAGGCCCGGCAGCGCGCGCGCCACCGCCGCATTCACCAGCAGCGTGCTGCTGACCATATCGCGGCCCCAGCCGAAATCGATCGAGATCTGCGAGGAACCGCGCGTCGATTGCGAACGCACATTGTTGACGCCGGGAATGGCGCGAATGGCATCCTCAACCGGGCGCGTGACCAGCAGGGCGGTCTGATCGGCGGGGCGGCTGCCCGAATCCAGATCGACCACCACGCGGGGAAAGGAGACTTGCGGAAACAGACCGATGGGCAGCGAGAAAGCCGCTACTATGCCTGCCAGTGCCAGCGCGATGGCGATGAAGATCAGCGCGCGCGCCTGTTGGCTCATGAATTTTTCCAGCATGGCTCAGCGCCCCGCCCGCACGGCCATGCCGTCTTCGACCTGATAGGCGCCATCGACGATCAGCGGGGCCTTGGGGTCGATGGGGCCGCGCACCACATCGCCCGATGGAGCCGACTGGATCACCTCGACCGGGACGGCCTTGGCCCTCCCCGATTGTATTGGGCCCGATTGCATCTGAAAGATATGCGCCGGGCCATTGGCCGTCACCACGGCGGCATGCGGCACGCTCCAGCCTTGCACATCGCCGGTATGGATATCGGCGCGCAGCCCCTCGCCCGGCAGGATGGCGCCGGCGGGAATGGCAATATCGGCGTCCATCATCCGCGTCCTGATGTTGAGCGCGCTCGATACACGCAGGACATGGCCCGCGATGCTCGCCCCGCCGGACAGGCGTTGCAGGGTTGCCTCCTGTCCGGCGCGAACATTGGCGCGGTCTTCCGGGGCAATGCCTACGGTAATCACGATGTCGCGGGTGCGGGCCACGGTCATCAACGGAGCGTTGGGCGCGGTGCGGTCCCCCTGCGCCGCCGTGATGGCCGTCACAATGCCGTCAAAGGGCGCGGTGAAGGTCTTGACGCTTTGCCCCGCCCCCTCGCGCGACAGGCCCGAGAGCGCGATCTGCGCATCGCTCACCGCCTTTTCCGCCTGCACCAGCTGTTCGCGGGTGGCCAGTTGCTGGCCAAGCAATTGCGCGGTGGTCGCCCGCTGCTTTTGCGCGGCGGCAAGGGCGCTGGCGGCTTGCTCATAGGTGGTGCGGGCAGTGGGCGCGAGGGTGAAGGAGAGCAACGCCTGTCCCGCATGCACCGCCGCCCCCGGCGCGACCAGCAGCGATGTCACCTGCCCCGGCTGGGCCGAACTGAGAACCTGCGCGCCGTCGTTGGACGGGCGGGCGCTGCCATAGGCGGGCAGCATGACGGGGGCGCTGCCCTGTTTTATGGCCTGGAGGCTGACCAGGGCCGATGGCGGCGGATCACCCGCAGGCGTCGATCCGCCGCAGGCGCCCAGCGAAAGGCAGGTGAGCAGGGAGAGGCCTGAAAGAGCAAATCTCACTTGGCCCCTCCCGCGCTATGGTCGATTTCGGCGGTGGGCAGGCCTGCGCCGACAAGGGTTTGCAGCGCGATCTGCCGGTCCAGCAGGGCGAGTTCGAGTGTCATGACTTCCTGTTCCTTGGCAAAGCGGTTCGTGAGCAGGTCGATGTATCCCCGCTCGTCCAGATGGGAGGCGCCGAAGGCCTGCGCGGCGCGGTCCGCCGCCTGTCGCGCGGCAGGCAGATCGCGGCGGACCTTGGCCAGTTGCTGCGAGAGTTGCTCCATCTCGCTCAGCATGGCTTCGACCTGCCCCTGCGCGGATTTCAGGCGGGCGGTGTAATCGGCGTGCAATTGCGCGCGGGTGGCATTGGCGATGCCGATGGCGCCCTGCTTCCGGTCAAACACCGGCAGGCCCAACGAGGCGTTGGGGCCGCCATTGATGACGCGCGCATTGTCGCTGGCCATGCCGCCGCCCAGCACCAGATCGGGAAATTGCGACAGGATCGCCTGCCGCACCTGTTCATCGGCCGACGCATAGCCCATGCGCAGCGCCAGCAGATCGGGCCGCCGATCCGGCAGCGTGGGCAGGCCGGCCCGGATGGCGGCGGGATCGAGGGCGGGCAGATCGACATGATCGACCAGAGGCACCACCGCATCGGGCGACAATCCCAGCAAGGCGTTCAACTGATGGCGCTGGGCCAGCAATTTCTGATCCAGCGCATCGAGCGCAGCCCGCGCGTTTTGCAGCGAAACCCGCCCCGGCGCGACAATCAGCAGCGTCAGATGGCCCGCGCTCAGCGCCGCCTCGGCCTTGGCATTGCGGTCGCGCAGCAGGCGCCACGCGGCCTCGTAAGCGATGCGGCTTTTCTGGCCCAGGATCAGATCGGCGGCCAGTTGCCGCGCCTGTCCCGCCACCTGCCATTCCTGCCAGAGGATTTCGGCATCGACCTGATGCGCGCCATAGCCCGCCGCACGGACGCGCGAGCGGTAGAGGATCAGCGATTTGATATCCTGCGACAGGCCGAAATTCCACGCAGGCACTGTGCCCACGCCCGACAGCAGCGGCAGGAACGCCCCGGCCAGCGTAGGATTGGGCAAAAGCCCCGCTTGCAGCATTTGCGCCTGTGCGATGTCATGCCGGGCGCGGATCGCCTGAAGCCCCGGATTGTTGGCCAGAGCCAGCGCGGACACCTGATCCACATCAAGCGGCGCATCGCCCACCGGCGCCTGTGCCAGAGCGGAAACAGCCGGGGCTAGGTCGGCCGCCTTTAGCAAAGGTAAAGAGCGATAGGGCGCGCATCCGGCGAGCATCATCAACGCCGCCGCCATCAGGCCTGCGCCTGCCCGATGTCTGGATAGTCTGTATTTACACTTCATGGTTCGCCTGCATCGAGCAAGCTCTCCACGCCGGTCCATGGCCCGAAATGCGGCTGACGGGGGAGAGCGTTTCAGAAACGCTCTCCCCCTAACAGCGCCAGCATGGGCTCAGGATCGCCTCAACATTGGGAATTGCCAATGTTGGGCAGGCCGGTCGATCCATCGCCGGCCGGGAAATGGACCACCACGCGCAATCCTCCCAGCACGCTATCCTCCAGCGTGACGGTGGCATGGTGGCGCCGGGCGACCTCGGCCACGATGGCCAGCCCCAGCCCGCTGCCCGATGAATCGATGCCGGTCGCTTCACTCGCACAGCAGCGATAAAAGCGGTCGAACACCCGGTCGCGCTCATCAGGGGCAATGCCCGGCCCGCTGTCCTCGACAATCAGGGCGGCCGGATCTGTGGCCAGCGAGACAGCGACCCGCCCGCCAACGGGCGTATAGCGAATGGCATTTTCGATCAGATTGACGACCAGCAGCGACAATTCCACCCGATTGGCGCGCAGACTTGCATCCAGCGCCGTGGTCAGCACAAGGTCCATCGCTTTGGACGAGGCGAAGGGCGAAAGCGCGATGATCGCTTCCTCGACAAGAGCGCGCAAGGATACCGCATCCTCGCGCTTTGCAGCATGATCCGCATCCAGCCGCGATGTGGTCAAAAGCTGTTGCGACAGGCGCGTGGCCCGCGCGATGCCTTCGCGAAGGGACGCCAGCGCCGCCTGTCTGGACGGACCTTCGGGCGCCTCATCCAGCATCCCCGCCAGAATATGCAACGCGGCCAGCGGCGTGCGCAATTCATGCGAAGCGTCAGCTATGAACGCCTGCTGCGCCTGCGCCGCCTTGCCCAGCCGTTCCAGCAACAGATCGAGCGCCTGCGTCAGGGGGACAAGCTCGGCCACCTGCACCCCGCCGCCCATCGGTTCGAGCGAATGCCAGTCGCGCAGGCGCAGATCCTGCGACATGCGCGTCAAAGGCGCCAGCCCCCGCCGCACACCCACCGGGATGATCAGGACCGCCAGCGGCAGCAGCATGAGCAGCGGCACGATCACATGCAAGGCCCGCTCCCCCGCCAACGCCTCACGCGCGTCAAGCGATTGGGCGACTTGTATCGTCAAAGGCCCCGCCATCCTGCCATAGGTGATCCACCCCTCGCCCCGCCACGTCTGCATCGAAAAGCCGGGACGCGTCACCCGCGCCAGATCGACATCCTCATGCGAGCGATAGACCTGTCGCCCGCCATGCCAGATCAGCAGGACGAAATCATCCCGCCCATGCGTCAGCTTGATGTTGATCGAGCGCAGATCGGCATCCTTGACCGTTTCCGGCACGGACAGGGCAATATTGCGCAGCCTCCGGTCCTGCGAAAAGCGGATCGTGTAATGTTCGGCAAGATAGGTCAGCACCGAAAACCCGGCAAACACCAGTACGATCAGCAACGACACATGAAACTGAACAAGGCGCCGCAGCGAAGGCGCCGGGCTTTCAGACCGTTTCATCGACCACGGCATAACCCACGCCCCGGATGTTGCGGATGATGGTCTTTGACAATTTCCGGCGGATCATATGGACGTGAAATTCGATCGCATTGCTTTCGATTTCCGTGTCCCAGCCATAGATCTTCTCGACCAGCTGGCTGCGCGACAGGATGCGCCCCGGCTTTTCCATCAACGCCAACAACAGCGACAATTCGCGCGCGGGCAGCAACACCTGCCGCCCCTGATACAGCACGCTGGACAGGGCCGGATCGACGCAGAGATGGCCCCAGCGGATCGCGCCCGATGCCCTCCCATCGTGGCGGCGGCGCACCGCGCGGATGCGCGCGGCCATTTCGCCGGGCTCGAAAGGCTTGGTGATGTAATCATCCGCCCCCGCATCAAGGCAGGCGATGCGCTGCGCCGCGCAGTCGCGGGCCGACATGATCAGCACGGGCGTATCGTCCTGACGACCCCGCAGCGCGGTCAGCAGATCGAAACCCGATTGGCGCGGCAGGCCCAGATCCAGAACCACCGCCCAGTAATCATGCGCGGCCATGGCCTCTCCGGCGGATTCACCGTCGCGCAGCCAGTCGACCGCAAAACCGCGCGCACGAAAGGCATCGCGGATACTTGTGCCAAGCAGATAGTCATCTTCGACCAGACAGAGACGCATGGGACCGGCTCATCAACATCCAATCCCCGCGTAATCCGAATAAAATAAGTCAATTTCGTTACAAATCCATGTTGGTAATAATCAACATTGAAAATGCCGAAAAACACTCTCCCTATAATTTTCGCATAATCGAACGCGCCTAGTTGCCGCCGCCAAGCATGGATCGAACCGAATCCGCCGGGTCACAGAACCTCGCCCCGATCCATGACATTAACAGGAGGCAATTTTGCAAAAAACCGCTCGTTCTATTCGCATGAATTCATCATCATTGTCCACAACCGCCTTGTTGTTGGGCATGATTTCTATCGCACCTCATGCCGTTGCGGCCGAAACCACCGATAATGCGGCAGACGCCATCGTCGTGTCCGGCAATCACACCAACGCCCCCTCACGCGAGGCGCAGGAAGACGCGCCCAACATCATCCAGTCGATCACCCAAGGCGAAGCGCGTCGGCTGCCCGATCTCAATGCCGGTGAAGCGATTGCCCGCCTGCCCGGCGCGATGCTCTCGGTGGACACCGGGCAAGGGCGCTGGGTCAACATCCGCGGCCTTGACGCCGATCTTACCAGCACGACCTATGGCGGCGTGCATCTGCCTCCGACCAACCCGGTGACACCGCAAAACGGCGGGCGCGCCTTTGCCTTCGACGCTTTTCCCACCGGCCTCATCGGTTCGATGACCATCACCAAGACCAACCGCCCCGACATGGACGCCGAAGCGCTGGGCGGCACGGTCGAGATCACGCCGATGGCAATCCCGGCGGGCCGCGATCATTTCCTCGACCTACATCTGGGCACCGGAATGCAGTTTTCGCGTACTACACCTATCACCGATCTTTCAGCCAGTGGCGGCATCCGCTTTGGCGGTTCGGGCGATTACAAGCCGTTCTCGATCATCGCCAGCCTGACCTATTACCGCGATGCGCTGGGCAATGACGACCGCCGCGCCAGCTTTGCCGACAGCGCCAGCCAGCCCAACATGGCATGGTCGAGCTATACTCAGGGCTATTACCGCTTTCACCGCACTACGAAAGGCGGCGCGATCGAAGCGGCGTTCGATCCCAATCCCGACAGCCATTTCTATATCCGCTATGTCCGCTCCGGCTATGATGAGCAGGTCGACCGCGACCGCCTGACCATCAAGACCACCGGCACCTCGGTCCAGAACGCAGATGGCAGCATCACCTCGTCCGTCAAGCAGCTCGACAAGAGCCTGCGCGATATGCTCGAACAGGTAAGTCTGGATGTCATCACGGCGGGCGGGCATAACAAACTGGGCAATCTGACGCTGGATTATCGCAGCGCCTATGCGCAGGGGCGCGATTATCGCCCCTATGACACGATCACCACCTTCACCTCAAAGCCGACGGGCGCCAGCTTCACCTACAACCAGAGCAATTACAATTATCCGACATGGTCCACCACAGGCGCCAATCCCGCCGATCCCAATGGCTATGCGCTCTCGGGCGTGACCAATAACACCCAGCTCTATCGCACCCGCGAATGGTCCGGCGGGTTGGACGCCAGCCTGCCCACACATCTGATCGGCCAGAGCGATACGCTTAAATTCGGTGTCGCTTTCCGCCGCCGCACCAACACCCATGCCTATAATCCCTATACGTCGACCGCCGTTCCTTCGGTCGCGCTGTCGGCGGTGACGGAGCCCGGCACGACCTATTATTACGCCAATCACTACGCCAACGGTCCCAACATCAATGTCGATGCGGCGCGCAGCCTGTGGGCCAATGGCACGGGCGCGGGCTTTGCCACCAATGCGGCGGCGAACACTTTTGGCGGCTTGGCCGTACAACAGGACAATCGCGAGGATGTCTATGCCGGTTATGTACAGGAACAGGTCAAGCTGGGCCGCCTCAACCTGATCGGCGGCCTGCGCATCGAACATACCAGCGCGGCCTATAGCGGCAACACCACCGTGCCCACCAATTCATCGAGCGCCAACACCGATCGCGGGGGGCAGACCGCCACATATAACGGATCGACGCTGATCCCGGTCTCCTCGACAGCCAGCTACACCAATTTCTTCCCCTCGCTTCAGGCAAGGTTCGAGGTTCAGCACGACCTGATCCTGCGCGCCGCCTACTCCAGCACCATCGCCCGCCCCGGTTTCAACCAGATTGACCCGGCGGCCACCATCGACACCGCCAACAACATCGTGACCTCGGGCAATCCCAACCTGCGCCCCATCACCGCGCAAAGCTTTGATCTGTCGGTTGAGCGCTATCTGCCTCATGGCGGCATCATCTCGCTGGGCCTGTTCGACAAGGAACTGTCGAATTACATCTTCGGCCGCACCATCTATGGCGGCATCACCGACCCGGTCATCCTTGGCGCGCTGGGCACGCAAAGCACACCGACGCAGGTGGTGACCTACAGCAATATTTCTCACGCCTATGCGCGCGGGTTCGAACTGAATTACGACCAGCACCTCTCCTTCCTGCCCGGTCCGCTCAGCCATCTGGGCGTGTCGGCCAATTACACTTTCGTCGATTCCAAAGCGCAGATCCGCAGCGGTGAAAGCGCGATGCTGCCTTCGACATCACGGCACAATTACAATGCCGCGCTTTATTGGGACGATGGCCGGTTCAACATTCGCGGGGCCGCCACCTATGTTGGCCGCAGCCTGCTGTTCGTCGGCTCGCGGCAGGCGCTCGATCAATATACCGAAGCCCGCCTCTCCGCCGATGTCAGCGTCAGCTATGCGGTGACCGACCGGGTGTCGATCTATGCTGCGGGCCGCAACCTGCTCAACACCGCCCATACGCTGAGCGAGGGCAATGCCACGCGCGTCATTCAGCGCGAAATGTTCGGCTCCTCGCTGCTGGGCGGCGTCAACGTCAAGCTGTGATCCGCCTGCCCGTCGGGCCTTGCCCCCTTGTTTTCGGCTCGACGGGCCCTTCTTTACGCCAACGGACTGGACCTGCCATGTTTTGCCAACATTTGAGATCCCTTGCCCTGCTCGGCGCCGCTCTGGGCGCATCACCGGCCATGGCCGCATCGCCTTATGCCCCTGTCGGCCAGACCATCCTGCCCGCCATGCCCGAAGGCGATTTCGATCAACTGGATGCCGATGTTCCGGGCAATCGCCTTTATGTCTCGGCCGAAGATGGCGCGGCGATCTATGTGTTTGACCTCAAGACCGGCGCCCTGCTGCAAAGCGGCGGCCCCGTCACCTCGCCGCACAAGCTGGCCTTCGATGCCGCGCATGGCCGCCTGTTCATCGCCGATGGCGAGGATGGCTCGGTCAAGGTGCTCGACCGCAAGCTGAACCTTGTCAAACGCATCGCCATCGGGCCAAGGGCCGATACCGGGCTGCTCGATCCGGCCAGCCGCCTGTTCTATGTCAGCAGCCGCGATCCGAAGAACTCCGAAACCGCCTCGATCATCACCGCCATTTCGACCGATACTTTGACCATCAAGGCCACCTATCCCGTCCCGGCCACCACGCTCAAAGGGCTGGTGTCGGACCGGGCGGGGCATCGCCTGATGGTCAGCATGCGCGACAGGAATGCGATTGGCGTTGTTCACCTCGATACCGCCAAGGTGCAGGTCTGGTCGCCGCAAGGGCTGCATAAAAGCGTGCCGCTCGCCTTCGATCCGGCCCATCATGCGATCTATGCCGGATCGCGCGAACCGGGGCATCTCGATGTGCTGGATTCAAACGATGGGCATATTCGCACCAGCCTGCCGTCAACCGAAACATCGGACAGCATGAGCTTCAACGCCGGGCATGGCCTGCTCTATGTCTCGGGCGATACGGGGATGAGCCGTTACCGGATCGGGCGCGATGGACAGGTGGCCCTGCTCGAAACCGATCCCGCGCTGGAGGGCAAGACCTCGCTGCTGGTGCCCGAACTGCGCCGCCTTTATGTCATGCGGCCCCGCAAAGGTGACCGCCCCGCCGCGATGACCATGTTCGAACTGCGCCCCTGACCCGCGCGGCATGCGCGGGCGCTCCTTCCGCGCATGCCGCCCCTAAACCTCTGCCCAGCTTTACAACAGATTGCGGTGGAAACATATCAACTGCAACAACGTATCCAGCCCACTCGTTTCGGAAAGCAGAAACAATTTCGCAGAATTGTTTCCGTGTCGCGTAATGGGTTTCTAACTCATCCCTCTCTCCCGAAACATCTACGTAATAAAGGTCATTGCGCGCTCCTGACCACCGTATCATAGTTCCATCAAGCAGGCTGGACCGCTGGCAGCCACCTGCAGGTTATTTTGTCAGGTATCACCACGTTCGACACAAGGGTCGGGCGGCTGGCCTCTCTGCTTTCACGGCAAAGATAAAGGCACACCTTCAACGTTTGACTGTCCTGCCCCTTCGGGCGGGCGGTTGCTGCCGCGTTGCTGGGATGTGCCCCTATGGCGATGCCGCCGACAGAACCCGGATCCGGGTCCGTTACAGAACCACCGCTCACCCCGCTCCGGGGCGAAGAAAATGCCTCTCGCGTGATCGAGACGATATACCGGAGCGAAGCAGCCAATCTGAAGCGCTATTTCGGGCGCAGCCTGCGCGGGGCTGACGAAGCCTCCGACTATGTCCATGAGGTCTTCGCACGCCTGATGCGCACCATGTCGGCAAGGCCGATCCTCCAGCCCCAGCGCTACCTGCGTCGCATCGCCCGCAACCTGCTGTTCGAGAGAACGCGGCGCCTGAAAACGCAGCCGCCATTCCACGACATTGCGTCTTCGCCTGAAGCGAGGCTGGCTATCGCTCCGCCTCAAAGCCACAGGATCGAATATGACGATATGCTAAAGGCTTACCGACTGGCACTCGATGAACTGCCGAGCAAAACGCGCCAGGTGTTTCTGCTTCACCGGGTCGATGAGCTTGCCTATAGGGAGATCGGGGACCGGCTCGGGATCAGCATTCCGACGGTGCAATATCATATGGCGCGCGCTCTGGCGCATATCGACGCCGCGCTGGGGCAAGAATGAGCGACACAACCGAACCCAAGCCGCCGCGCAACCAGTTGCGCGAGGAAGCCGCAGAATGGTTCGCCCTTATGCGCGGCCCCGAGGCCGATACCCGCCGCGAGGATTTTAGCCGCTGGCTGGCGCGGGGCGCCCTGCACCGCAACGCTTACAACAGCGTGGCCGAGACCTTCAATCTGGGCAAAGCGCTCAAGGAGGAAGAACTTCTCCGCCGCGCCGGAGAACGTCGTCCTGTCGGCCTCGCCCGTACCCTGCTTGCCTGCGGCGCCGCCACGCTGCTTCTGACCGGCGGCTGGTATAGCTTGAGCAGGCATTATCCGGGCCTGCTGATCCCGGGAGAAGCACTGGATACGAGCCTCGCCTTCGAAGCCCGCTTTGCGACCGGCATCGGAGAAATCCGCAGCTTCACCCTCAAGGACGGCTCCAAACTCACGCTCGACACCAACAGTATCGTGTTGGTCTCCTACTCAACCGGCGAACGCAACCTGCGGCTGATGGCAGGCCGGGCGCGCTTTACTGCTGCTGCCGACACCCGACCTTTCGTGGTGCGCGCCGATACTGCGCTGATCCGGGCCAAAGACACGGTCTTCGATGTTTCCCTCAACGGCAACCGGCAGGTCATGGTCTTCTCGCTGCACGGCGCCCTTGATGTTCAGACCCAAACCGATGCCGCTGGTGCCAGCACCGCTATAGCACCGACAGTCATGGCGCTTGCGGCCGGCCAGCAAATTTCGGCTGATCCCGATCATGGCGCGTCCCCGCTGCGCCCGCAGACCGGGAGCGAGCAATGGGTCGAAGGTGTGCAGGCCTTCAACGACGTTCCGCTGGCCGACCTCATCGCCGAGGCCAACCGCTACACGCCCAGGCCGATCAGACTTGCTGATCCCGCTATCGGCAATCTGCATGTTTCGGGCACCTATCGCCTGCAAAACACAGACGAGGTCGCGGAAAAGCTTGCCTCGCTGCTCGACCTGACGATGAGCGAGAAGGCTGACGCTATCCTCCTCCGCCGTCCCTGAAAGCCCGCTCCAACGCTCCGGCAAAAATTTTCGTGATCCCCTCATAAACGGCGCTTCCTTCCGCATCCATCACTCCCGAGCACCGCGCAAAAGGCGCAGCAAAAGGGGGCCAGCATGAGATATTCGAAGCGTTCGCCTATTCTCCTCGCAGCATCGGTTCTGGCGATTGTCGTCAGCCAACCGGCGCGATGCGGCAATGACGGCAAAAACCCGCTGCACCTGCCCAGACAGGATCTCGCCACATCGCTGCTCGCGATCGGCCAGGTAACCAACACCGAGATCCTGTTCCAGCCCGGCGACGTTCGCCATCTCACCGCCCCGGCTCTGGAAGGCAGCTATTCGGCCGAAGAAGCCGTGCGCGCGATCCTTGCCCATAGCGGCCTTGAGGCAGAAATCCGCAGCGGTGGCATCTTCATCCGCAAGAGCCGTGCGGGCCAGCCAGCAACCAGTGAAGCCGGTGGCGAAGAGGGCATCACCGTCACCGGCTCGCGCATTCGCGGCGCGCCGCCGGTCTCGCCCGTTATCACGCTCTCGCAAGGCGAACTGCTCGCACAGAACAAGGTCTCGATGGGCGAGGCGATCCGCGACATTCCCCAGAATTTCAACGGCGGCCAGAACCCCGGCATCGGTCGCAACGTGCCGCAGGGCAGCGGCTCCTATATCGGGGCCAGCACCGGCCTCAATCTGCGCGGTCTTGGCGGCGATGCCACGCTCACCTTGCTCAACGGCCAGCGCCTGTCCTACAACGCTTCGCTCCAGAGCATCGACATCTCCTCACTTCCCATCGGCATGGTCGACCGGATCGAGATCGTCGCCGATGGTGCCTCGGCGCTCTACGGCTCCGATGCCGTGGCGGGCGTCGCCAATGTCGTTCTCAAGCGCGACATGAAAGGCCTGCTGACCTCGGCCCATGTCGGCGTGCCGAGCGATGGCGGCGGCGTGCAGCAGCAATATGATCTGGTCACCGGCAGCCGTTGGTCCACGGGCGGCTTCATCATGGCCTATGAATATGGCCAGAGCGAAGCGATCAGGGCGTCGGACCGCTCCTATGCTGCGACTCGCTCCCCCGGCCTCACGCTTTACCCCAGCCTCAAGCACCACAGTCTGGTGCTGAGCGCTCACACCAGCCTTGCTCCCGATCTCGAACTGGCCGCCGACGCGCTTTACAACAAGCGCTGGAGCTACATGGCCTATGCGACCAACGCTGCGGGCAATGTGCTGACCAGCGGCGGTGATTTCGCCAATGACAGCGACAGTTTCACCATTGCCCCTTCGCTCAAATACCGGCTCGGCGCCTGGAAATTTGCGCTGAGCGGGACCTATGGCCTCGATCAGTCGCATTACCGGGGCAGCAGCTATTCGGGAGGCGTCAACACCTATCCGACCTATGGCTGCTACTGCAACGAAGCAAATTCGGTCGAACTCTCCGCCGACGGCGCGCTGTTTCGCCTGCCGGGCGGCGAAGCGCGGGTCGCGCTGGGCGGCGGCCTGCGCACCAATTTCTTCCACGCCTATCGCACGCTCGGCACCGCGCAGAATATCGCCGTCTCGCAGCAGGATTACTATGCCTATGGCGAACTCAGCCTGCCGCTGGTTTCCCCGGATATGGACGTGATGGCCATCGACCGGATCAGTCTCTCCGCAGCCCTGCGCTATGACAATTATCCTTCTGTGGGCAAGGTCGTCACGCCCAAGCTCGGCCTGATCTATGCCCCCTCGCCTGATCTCGACTTCAAAGGCAGCTGGGGCCGATCCTTCAAGGCGCCCACGCTCTTCCAGCAATATAACAGTCTGGGCGTGACCGCATGGGCAGCCGCCAATGCCGGAGGCACAGGCTATCCCAGCACGGCCTCGGTGCTGCTGCTCACCGGCGGCAATCCCAACCTCAAGCCCGAACGCGCGGAAACCTGGAGCGCGACAGCCTCGCTCCACCCGCGCGCCATTGAGGGGGCACAGCTTGAGATCAGCTTCTTCAATGTCCACTACCGCGACCGCATCGTCGCACCGATCACCTATCTGGCCCAGTCGCTGAGCAACCCGATCTATGCCGATCTGGTCGATCTCAATCCTTCCGATGCCGCCAAGGCCGCCGTGCTGGCCAGCGCCGGGGCCTTCTCCAACGCGCTGGGCCGTACCTATAATCCCGCCGATGTGGTCGCCATCGTCCATGACAACAGCACCAATGCCTCGAGCCAGAAAATCTACGGCGTCGATGTCTCGGCGCGCTATAAGCACAGCTTTGATAATAGCCGCTCGCTGACCTTCAATCTGCGGGGCAGCTATCTGCACAGCACCCAGAAGCTGAGCGATTTGCAGCCGACCACCAGCCTTGCCGGCACGCTGTTCAATCCGCCCCATGTCCGCGCCAATGGCGGGCTGATCTGGGCGCAACCGGATCTCACGCTCTCGACCTCGCTCAATTACACCGGCGGCCTCAACGATGCCCGCACGGCGAGAGTGGCGCGGATCGGCGCGATGATGACTTGGGATCTGGCGGCAACATGGTCACCCCAGATTGCCCATGGCCCCTTGCAGGCCATGTCCTTTGCCCTGTCGGTCAGCAATGCGCTCAACGCCAAGCCCACCGCGATCAGCGGTCAGGTCTATGAGACACCCTATGACTCGACCAATTACACGCCTTTCGGGCGGGTGATCGGCCTGACGGTTTCGCGGCAATGGTAAAGCGGCGCGTTCCCGGTCTCGGCGCCAGTCTGGGCTGCAGTCTGGGTTATACTCTGGCTATCGGCATTGCGCATGCGGCGCCCCTGTCCGGGAAACCGGCAGGGGCGGCCTGCGCCGACATGCTCGGCAGGCCGGAGACCTTCGCGGCGGGAAGTCGGGACATTCGTCCCGACGACCTTCTGAGCCTGCGCGACATCGGCCCGCGCTGGCGGCCTTCGCAGGAGGTCTTCAGCGCAATCTCGCCAGATGGCGGCAGGATGGCTTTCTTCATCACCCGCGCCGATCCGCTCGCCAATGTCGAATGCCGGGCGCTGGTCAGCATTGCTCTTGATGGCAAGGGCCCGCCGCTGATCCTCGATTCCGGCGGCCAGCCGATCTATGATCTCGTCAACATTAGGGGCATCGCCAGCGATTACGGCTACCCGTCCGTCAACCGCCCGCGATACTCGCCCGATGGACGTTGGATCGCCTATTTGCGGCGAGAGAAAGGTTCGACCCAACTTTGGATCGCGCGCGCCGATGGCACCGGGGCCGAGCAGGTGAGCTATATGCCCGATGATGTCGAACTGATCGCGTGGTCGGACGATGGCGGCGCGGTGCTCTTTGCCACGCGCCCTTCGCTCAATGCGGCAAGGCGGGCGATGGCGGAGGAAGGGCGCTCGGGCTTTCTCTATGACCGCCGCATGGTGCCCTTCCATGCCAGCACCCCCGCATTGGCCGAAGATCCCGCCTATGCGGGCTTCGCCCTCCCGCTGGCCTCGCGCGAAGTACGGACTGCGACCAGACAGGAACGCGAGAAGCTGATCCCCCTGCCTGCTGCCGACACCACAGCTTTCCGCCTGCTGCGCGCGAAAAGCGGAAACGGTGCGAGTGCATGGACCATCAAGGACGATATGAAGCGGTGGATGGCGCCAATCTTGCTCCAGGCGGAAAGGGGCGGCAAGAAGTACCGCTGTTCCGACGCGCCATGCATGGGCGATGAACTCAACAGCCTGTTCGGCCTGTGGTGGTCGGCATCGGGCAAGGACGTGTTGTTTCTGCGCCGTTCGGGGCGAAGCAACAGCCAGACCAGCCTGATGCGGTGGCGTCCAGGCACATCGCATGTCGAGACCGTCTTCAGCACGGAAAACCTTCTCGCCGGTTGCCAGATATCGGACCGGTTCCTCGTCTGCGCCCGGGAGGCCTCGACCCAGCCGCGCCGGATCGTCGCTATCGACACCGATACGGGCAAGGAAAGAATGATCTTCGATCCCAATCCCCAATTTGCCGCGATCCGTCTTGGCAAGGTGGAGCGATTGCGCTGGCGCAATGCCGACGGGCTGGAAAGTTTCGGCGATCTGGTGCTGCCGCCCTTCTACCGGCCCGGCGAGCGCGTACCGATGATCGTCGTGCAATATCGCACGAGGGGCTTTCTGCGCGGCGGGGTGGGCGATGAATATCCGATCCAGCTCTTTGCCGCACGCGGCTATGCTGTCCTCAGCGTCGAGAATCCTCCGCCCTATTACACGCGTCTGGGCGATCGTGGCTGGGCGACGTGGAAGGAAGCCGAGCGGGACAATATCCGTGACGCCCATGAACGAAGGAATGTCCTGTCATCGCTCACGACAGGTGTGCAGATGGTAATCGATCGCGGCATTGCCGACCCTGCCCGCATTGGCATTACGGGTCTGAGCGATGGGGCCAGCACGGTGCAATTCGCACTCGTGCATTCTCAGCTGTTTTCCGCAGCGGCCTTGAGTTCGATGGGCTCGGACAGCCAGATGATGGTCTATGGCGGACCGGCGCTGATCGAGGAGCGGGCCAGAATGGGTTTCCCGCTCTATGACCCGCCGTTTGACGATGAGGGGAAGGCCTATTGGAAAGCAACCTCGCTCGCCTTCAATCCCGACCGGCCCAAAATCCCCCTGCTCATGCAGCTTGCCGATCACGAATATATTCTGGGTCTGGAAACCTACACGGTCTTGCGCAACCATCACTGGCCGCTCGAACTCTACAGCTTCCCCGGAGAATATCATCTCAAGACGCAGGCAGCCCATCGCGCGGCGATCTATCGGCGCAATCTGGCATGGTTCGATTTCTGGCTGAAGGGGCTTCGCGATCCCGATCTGGCGCCGCAGGTTTTCGAGCGCTGGGAGCAGCTGGCGCGCGAGGCAGGCGCAAAAGCAGCATCAAGTGCTGAGCCAACTTTGCAGCCAGATCTCCACGTCGAGCAGGCCCATCACGCGGCGGTAATCGACAGACCTGAAGCCCGCCTCCCGGCCGGGGATCGAGCGCAATGAAGCACAGTCCAGCAGGCCTTGTCTGGCCAGATGCCCGCCCAGCAGGGTGTCGAGTATATTGTCCCGGCTTGCCTGATAGCTGCGGATCAGCACCGATTCCGGCGATCCTTTGGAACGGCGGTCGAGCAGGACATCGGGCAAAGTCCCCCGGAAAGCCCGACGCGCCATCGCGCGATTCTGACCGCCTGCAAACCACATCCAGCTCGGGATACGCAGGCAAAGCTCCACCACCGGCTGGGCCAGCAGAGGCCATTCGATCGGCAGATCCCGCTCGCGCGCATAGCCTTCCATATAGTTCTGGGCATGCTGGAGCCATGCGACATGCATCGCCTTGGCGGGTGGAATGTCCCGGGGAGGATCACCCCAGCCATGTCCGGGAGCTTCCTCGACGATCCGGGCAATTTCGGAAGGAAGGTAGGAGACGTCGGCCTTCCAGTGATAGCTATTGGAAAAGCGCAGACTTCGACGCAAGGCTGTCCGCAGCACACTGCCCAAGGATACGTCCGCGCTTCTGGCAATATCAAGTGCCGTGCGGAAGGCCCGCCCGCCCGGACCGTGATGCCTGAGGCAATCGATCAGCGGCGTGCAGGACTGGGTATAGCAGAAGATGTGATCACCGCCGCCGCCGGTGATATAGCCGCTGGCGCCGAGGCGCCGGGCCAGCGCCTGCTGCTGCTGATCCGCTGATTGGGTGAAGGAGGAGGCAACCGGCCTTGGCAGGTGCGCGGCATCGCTGCGGCGCCAGTCAACCAGAGCCTCGCTCTCCGGGGCCAGGTGAAGATCGGCGCCGGTGGCCTGCGCGGCGAGCGCAGCATAGTCGCGCTCATCACCATTGGGATCGGCGGTGACAAGGTTGATCGCCGAGAAGCACGCCCCGCAGGCCTTCAGGCCCGCTGCCACAATCGAGGAATCGAGTCCACCCGAAAGCCCCAGCAGCAGATGGCTATGGCGCGAGGACTGGGCAGCAGTGACGCCCTCGATGGTCCTTCGTAGCTGCGCCGCCGCCTCTTCCTCACTGTTGATCCACGCATCCGGGCGGGAGAACGTCCACGGGTTCCAGGGACGTCTGGCTGCCTGAACCTTCCCATCATCAAGGATCAGTTCGCAGCCACCTTCAAGCTCATGAAAGCCTTCGATGCAGGTTGCCTCAAGGCGCAATTGCCGCCGGGCCAGATACTGGGCCATCTGCTCCCATGCGACGGTCGGATGCCCGCCAGTGACGGCCAGCCCATCGCGGACCAGAGAACAGACCACCAGCTCGCCTGATTGGGCCATGCGGTAGTAGCAGGGGAGCAGCCCCATCGGAGATCGGAACAGGCTGAAACGGCCCGCATGCTCGGGATCATGGAGGATGGCGACAAAATCGCCCCATAGTTTGCGGGCGAATTCTTCTCCGCTCCACGCTTGCAGCATGCGCGCGATCTGATCGCGTGTGACCGCGCGGTATGGCGGCTCGCCTCCTCGCCAGGCCCTTCCGAGAAAGGCACCGTTTGAATCGCAAATTAGGATGGCATCCGGGTTTCGGCAAAACAGCGCGCCCTTCGGCCAGCGCCGGGCAAGCAGCAGGCCGGTTTGCTGCTCTATCTGTTGCAGGCGGCCGTCTTCGAGACCAGCCCCATCGTCCTGCGGGGAGAGGATCAAGAGGAAATCGTCCTGCCTCACAGCACGGCGATCGGCTGGAAGAACGAAGTCCGCTCGATGCTGTCGCCGATCAGAACATCGTCCTGCTGGACCCAGCAATGCGCCGCAAAGGGCCGAGTGGAAACGCCCAGCACCAGGTCGATGCGATGCCCGAACAGCCGAAGCATGGCGCGCATGGCCAGCGAGCGTTCAAGACAGCGATCTGCGCGGGAAAGCAGTAATCCGGCAAGGTCGAATGCGGCGGCAAGGGTTTCGATGCTGATCAGAGCGCGGCCTGCGGTCTGGCCGGAGCGCCGTTTCGATGCTTTTTGCAGGACGGTCGTAGGGAACAGATACAACCGCAATCTCGTCACCAGCAACAGAGACAGGACTACCGGCAGCAGTGCCAGGGCGGCCTTACCTGGCTTCCCCTCGATTTCTCGAGTGGGGTGGGCATGATGTGTCACGATAGTATCGGCGCTCTGTGTGTCTCCGGGAACCTGTTCCAGCAGGCCGCTTGCCTCCAGCCGACCCAGACAGGCCACCTGATCCTCCGCGATTACTACGCCCCGGACCAGTGCGAGAAAGGCCTGCCCCACCTCGTCGCCCAGCTGGAAATAGCGATTGGCGGTAAGGTCGAGAAAGATGGGCGTATTATCGCGCAGGCAGCAATGGATGCCGGATCTCAAAGCGAAGGCCATAGGATCTCCCACATAAAAACAATCCGGCAGGATCGCCCCCGCCGGATTGCCCTTCATGTTCAGTCGCTCAGGCCACCACCGGCGATCTGCTCGCCGACCGAATCCAGGCCATTGCCCTGCGCGCCGCGGGTTTCGCTGGTCGCGACGCCCAGTTCGATCACGTCGCCCTGCTGTTCATTGATGCGTTCCATCATTACCTCCATCGAGAGTGACTGCCTGATTGCAGCCGACAGCAGGATAGGGTCGGGCGCCGAAGATCGACGATCTCATAAGATCTCGCAGGTGCGAACAGTTTGCCATGGGTGAAGGGGCGGCGGAAAAGTGTACCGCCAAGTTTATGTTATTGAAGATTTATCATGGCATCAGCAAAGCAGCGGCAATCCTGTCCACCCGGCGCAAACGGCGGCGGTGATAGGCCCACAAGGCTTCGAAGCGGTCCGGACCTGAACCGTTCAGGGTCGAGGCCATGACCCCGCGCAATTCCGCGTCGAGATTGGTCAGCACGCGTCCTTCGCGGAGTCGGACCGGATGGAGCCGGTCATTGGCCGCATGAAGGGCGCGGGCAAATTCCTGATTGCGCGTGCCTTGTGCAAGTTTGCGGAACAGCGCGGTGGTCGCTTCCGCAATGGACAGGTCTTGCGCGTCTGTCGGCCAGAGATCAGCTTTGCGCAAAACGCCCTGCATATCGGGTTCGACTTTGACCACGAGGCGGATCAGATGGCTGTGCCAGGCATAGAGGTCGTGCAAGGCTTCACCGGGCATGGGAGGAACGCAATAGCCCCCGCCCCCGGCAATCTCGAGCATCCCCTCGCCCACCAGTCGCTGGGCGCCATCGCGCAGAGGTGAGACCGACACGCCATATTCGCTCGCCATCACCCGCTCAATCACCACACCGCCCGGTACGAAACGCCCGCGTATGATGTCTTTCTTGAGCAGTTGATAGGCCCGCTCGGCGGCAACGGGTTCGGGCGCCATCATCAGCCTACCAGCTATGGCCGGTACGGCGGGCCAAGCGCGTTTGCACCGCAGTATGATAGCGCGCGACGACCTCGAGCATGTCATGTTCCAGATCCCACAGATCATCCTGCATCAGCAATTCTCGTGGAAGGCTCATTTTGTGCTCCATGGCCATGATCGGGATGAACAAATGCACCGTCGTCATCTCCAGCGAATGCGCGCAGCGGACATGGTCCTCGATTTTTGCCGAGGGCAGACCACCCTCGATTTCGCGGATCCAGCGTTCGCTGCATCCCACCGCCTCTGAGAGACGGCGCTGGGAAACGCCGTCCCGGCGACGCCGACGCTCGATCAGCCGACCCGAAATTTCCTTGATCAATGAAAAGATATCACTGTCGCTTCCGTCAGGATGCTGAAGCACCATCTGCAGGTCTCCCTGTCAGCGGCTCAAAGTCCAAAGCGCATCGCCCAAAGCCAAGCTGGTGTATAAAAATCCTATGGTCAACCAGCTACTTATCTCAGGGATGAGAGTAATTTTATTGCCAACCGCAGCTATGCCGCAACATCGAGGATGTTCATCAGGCTATCAAAGATGCTGGGATTTGGTCGATCAATCCTTCCCGGTGCATCTACCTCGCATCGTGGATTTTGTCCCCGCTCCTTTCCGGCTTTTAACGATATGTTGAAGTGGGCCCCTTCAAATCAAACAACAACTTACCGCGCGGCATTGCCGGAGGATCTGATAGGAAGAAGCAAAGCAAGCATGACGCTGATTGCAAGGGATGACGGTCCAAATTTGAAGGCCGCCCTCAATAGTTTGCACCGACAGCCCCACCAAAAAAGATGAAGCTCTCTTGAGGGCAACTACCGCCTGATATCCCGAGAAATAGGCCTGGTTCGGCGGTCGAGTTTTCTGTCGCTCAAGAACTTCATCATCAAGCGTTCGATCTCAACATTGTTGGTATCAGAAAACGCAAAATGCGTGTTCCCCTTGACCCCGACATCAGGAAGGTGAACGAGGGTTACGTCACCGCCATGCCTATTGACAGCATCTCGCCACAGACGTGCCATGGCGAGGCGCACACGCCAATTGTCCAGACCTGGCAAATCGCTTGGCTTCGCAGGAATGTTGTCGCCGTAGTAAACGATGATTGGTATTCGCGTGAGCTTAATGAAGTCCAAAAGGGGGACGGATATCCCTTCGAGCGTGCCAGCCGAACTTGGCATGGGCGCAGGCACCTCGCCTTCAGGGAAAACCATACCGCTACCCGGTTCAAAAGCCACAATGGCCCGGACGTTCTGCGATTTTATGGCGGTGAGCCAGCCCGGACCACCGCCTTGCGAATGCGTGACAAGAATCCCGGGGCCAATCTTGTTGAACAACGCAGCCATGCTATCGGAAATGACAGCCGCGTCGAACGGCCCCGTGTTAGGAGCCATGGACCTGAAGTATTGATTCAGGGCTTCGGGATCATGCGAGAACTGCACGCCCGGGAAGTAGCTTGGCCAGACGCCGAGGCGGAACTGGTTGAACATCATCTGTTCGTCAGGCACCGGCTCGACGGAGTCTTTGACCGTGCTGCGGCCAGCTTGCCCTCGGCGTGGCTGGTCAACGACGTAGGTCGAGAAACCGCTTCTGAGGAGCAGTGTCTGAAAACCTTCGCGCCCGTCCGGCGTCGTTTCCCAACTTCGCGATGACTGTCCAGCCCCGTGCAGCATAACAATGGGCAGCTGCCGGGGATGGACAGGGATTTGATAAAAGACCGAGGCATGATCGCCGTGATAGGTCTGCCCGGCAGGCAAGGCAGGCTTATACCCATCGAACACACCTGGTTCGGTGGAAACCTGCCCGCCCACCGCGAAACTGCCTTGGTCCTGAATGACCAGCGGCCGTTTCGTACTTGGCTCCGCCGCAAAGCTCGATATTGCCGCAGCGCTTTGCAGCAGCGCCGCAATAATCAGCAGAGTCTTACCACGCATAAAGCCGACCTGATGCTCCCTTGCCTATTCTCCGGTTGAAACTTCTAGCGAGCTTCCTCGAGGATTCTGGCGGCGATGAGCTTCTTGTCAACTTTGCCCGTATGATTGGTCGGGAGAGGCTCATGCTGGATTTTCCAGCGGCTCGGCACAGCAAAGGAGGCCAATTTGCCGCGCAGTTCCTTCTTGATGTCATCCTCGCTCAGTTCGCGGTCAAGGACAACGACAGCCATGACCTCTTCCCCAAGATCGGCATGGGGAACGCCAAATACGACCGCCTCGCTCACCCCTTCAATGTTGACAAGGGCTCTTTCTACCGCAGCCGGTGCGATGTTCTCGCCCCCGCGAATGATCATGTCCTTACAACGCCCCGTTATCCAGAGCTGTCCTTTTTCATCCAGGCGCCCGAGATCACCGGTGTGAAGCCAGCCGTCCTTGTCGATGGGGGACTGGTCAAGCCCGAAATAACCGCTCATTTGCGTTGGAGAGCGCAGGAGAATTTCCCCATCAGGCAGGTCAGGGTGAGCCAGAAAATCGATCTCGACGCAGGGCAACGGGCGACCGGTCGAGCCCAGCTTCGAGATATCCTCAGAGCCGGCTGCGGCTGTCGCCTGCCCGCCGTTCTCAGTGAGGCCATAGCCGGTCGGGATTCTCGGACTGACACTGGGCAGAGCTGTACGCATGCGCTGCATGAGTTCGGGATGCACAGGAGCTCCCCCAATGCTGATGGAGCGCAGGCTGCCAAGCTCCCGGCGCTCGACGTCAGGGTGGTCGAGGAGACGCGAGACCATCGTTGGCACTGCATTCCAACGGTTAACCTTATGACGCTCAATCAAGGCCAGTACATCGGCAGGGTCATACCGCCCGCTCGACAGGACCAGTGAGTCGCCGACCACGACCGCACGCAGGAGGGCTTGCATGTTGCCTACATGGAAGAGCGGGCCGGTCAGAAGAGTGACATCATGGACCGCTTCGTCGACCTGATGGGGAAGCTTGCGGGTCACATGAAGCGTCATATGGAGCCTGGCCAGAATGGCGCGGTGAGAGAGGATCACTGCCTTGGGTTCACCCGACGTCCCCGAGGTAAAGATGATCAGGGCCGTCTCGTCTTCGTTCCCTGAAACTGTCGGCGCCTGCAGTTCGCCATCCTTAAAGAGCGCATCATTGCTCCACGGCACGGTCGTAGCTCCGACCGGCATTTTTTCCATGGCCGAGGCATCCGCCAGTGTAGCAGACGGCGTCAATGCCGTAAGCCCGCGCTCAATTTCACTCGCGCTCCACCAGGTGTTGGCCAGCACCGGCACGACGCCCGCACTCAGACAGGCCCAGAAATTTACCACCCAGTCGATGGTGTTCCAGCCCAACAGCATGACCCGGTCGCCCGGCGCAACACCCGCGTCCTTTAGTGCCGCAACCTTTGCCATGGCGGCAGGACGCAGCTGCGCAAAAGTGAGGACTTGTTCTCCCTGAAGAACATAGGGACGATCACCCCAGCGCTCGCTGAAAATCAGCAGTTCGGCCAGGCGATGCGGTCGTTCGGTGTACATCCGATAGGGAATTTCGTTGACCGTTTCGACGGCGATCTGGTCGCCCCAGCGCTGAGTGGCTGACATGATGCTGTTCCTTCTACCGCGCTATCGCGCGATTGATCTTTCACCCGTTTGCCGGGCGTCCATGTGGGATTGGTGTGTGTGCCGCAGGGCCGGCAAGACAGCCTGGCCCCACGGCATCACAGCTTACTTGATAGAGGCGTCACGCAGCGGGAGAGCAATCACGGCCGTTCCAGGCATCACATTCTGTTCACGCTGATTGTAAGCCCAGGTCGTGAGTTTCACGATGTGGTTACCCTCATCATCAATCTCCTTGGCCTCAATCTTCCCCCCCAGTCGAACGACGTCGGAGAGATAGACATGAGCGCGATACTGGCCGGTAATCATCTTGAGCACGCCGGAGTCGCCCATCCAGTTGGTCAGGGAATGGATCTGCCAGCTGGTGCGCTGAATGCCGACGTCGTAGGCGATCTGGGCACCCTGAAGCTTGGCGGCATAGTCGTTGTAATGGACCGAATAAACCGGCTCGAGAGCATGGGTCTTGGGGTCGCGAAATGCCCAGGCGGGATGCTTGCGATAGCGCTTGAGCGAAACCGAATGGGCCGCCACGCGCGGGATCGGCGCCGACCCGCCGGCGATGAAGGCGATGAAATCGGTCAGACCCAGCGGCCCCTTCGTGATCACATCGATCTCGTCGCCGACTTTCACGTCTTCCCAGTAGCGCGGTTCTGCACCGCGGGGCTTCTCGGCAAGGATATCATCCTCGATCTTGAGCAGTTCTTCATCGGTCCAGGGGTGCGGCACATTGATCGGTCGGCTTTCAGCACGCTTCTGCATCTCGCTGCGTTCGAAGCGCATACGCGAACAGATGAAGTCGGCAACCAGCGCACCATCCTGGTTGGTATACTGCTGGAGAATGTAGTCCTTGATCCGGCGTCCACCGAAATTGCTGGTTTCGGTGGGACCTTCAAAGCCCTGAAATTCGCAGCGGCAGGTAATCTTGTCACCGACACGAATGTTGTTGTGGAAGGTGATCTTCGTATCGCAATGGAAACCACCAAGACCGGGCCAGCCGACCTGAATGCCGGCAAGACAGGCAAAAATGAAGCTCGGCGGCGCAATCAGGCCGCCATGAAGCGTTGATTCGGCATAGTCAGCATCAGTCCAGAGCGGATTGTCGTCACCGATACCCTCGCAAAAACGCAGGATCGCGGTACGGGTCGCATATTCATTGTTGATGCTGGCCGCCGTCCGCAAATCGGTCCCGATAAGCGCGCGCATGGATGCAAGCATCTCGTCGGTGAATTTGCCCGTGGCGAGCTGCTTGGTGATGGCGGGCTTGTCTTGCTTGGTCGTCGTATCGTTCATGGCGGTAGATCCAATCGAAAGTTGAATGCGATGGCGCCGGATCGTTGCGTATCCGCCAAGCCAGTAGCCCGGCTTGACGGCGCAACATCGGGAGGCGAGCCGCCAAAGGATCATCGCCAGATGCCCGAAGCACCCACGATGATCCGTGCTGACAGTTTTGCGCCGAGCGCGTCAGAAACGCGGCCTCGGAGCCTCTTCCCGGTCCAACCGAACACCTTTTCCGTTGAAACAGTGCAGGTAACAATTTGTTCTTATATACGAACATATGATCGTATGTGCGTACTTTTATCAAGACTGGGCCGGATGTCAAGCGAGACACTCCGACGAATGGTCTGCGACGGAGTGCCCCCCCTATTTTACACGTATTTGAGATCCTGACTGCCGATCGGGAGCGTCCGGATGCGTTTCCCGGTTGCCTGGAAAATGGCATTGGTCAGAGCAGGTATGACAGGTGGAAGCGAGGGCTCGCCCAAGCCGGTGGGAACACCAGGAGAGGGAACAAACTTTACCTCGACCGGTGTCGCATCGTTCATGCGCATCAACTGATAGTCAGTGAAGTTTGATTGCTGGACTGCGCCGCCGACAATCGTAATCTCCTGATAGAGGGCCTGGGCCAATCCGTCCTGAATTGCCCCCTCGATCTGATTTCGCGCGCCCGACGGATTAACGATGACGCTACCGACATCAGCGGCACACCAGACCTTTTTAACCTTGATCGCTCCATCGGGCGCCACTGCGACATGAACCACCTCCGCAACGTAGCCGAGATGACTGTAATAGCAGGCGATCCCCTTGCCTTCGCCTTTTGGAAGCGGATCGCCCCATTTGGCCATCTCGGCGACCGTCCGTAACACGCCCTTCATGCGGGGCGGGCTGAAGGCGAGTTCACCTTCGCCAACCGAAAGGATATCGCCCAAGAGCCTGATCTGGAATTCGAGCGGATCTTGCCGTGCGGCATGAGCCATTTCATCGATAAAGGACTGCATGACAAAGGCCATCGCGTTCGAGCGAGGGGCCCGCATGGGCCCGGTCGGAACACCCAGATGCATCAGGCTGTGCTCGGTGCGGATATTGGGGACAAAGGCCCAGGGGAACTCGGTCGGCCCCTCCGAATCGTACATAGCCCTGCCGCCTTCCCCGAAAGTGGCAAAATGATCATGGATGGCCACCACCCGGCCCGTGGCATCCAAGCCTCCGCGCATCTGGTGATAGCCTGTGGGACGATAGTTATCGTGCTGAAAATCGTCCTCACGCGTCCAGAGCAGCTTGACCGGTGCGCCGACCTCCCGCGCGATCCAGGCCGCCTCGACCATATAATCATTGGCCAGCCTGCGACCAAAAGCGCCGCCGCAGCGCGTCATGTGTATGGTGATGTCGTCCGGGCTGATGCCCAGGGTCGCGGCACAGATCTGTCGACCGGGTTCCGGCATTTGCGTCGGGGCCCAGATTTCCAGTTTGCCGTCCTTGAACTCCGCTGTGCAATTCATCGGTTCGAGCTGTGCATGAGCAAGAAAGGGGTAGGCATAGCGCGCCTCGATCCTTGTTGATGCTGATGCCAGAGCGCTGTCGACATCGCCAACGCTCTTGAGCACCACCTCACCCTTGCCGCTGTCGAAAAAGGCGTCTGCCTGTTTGGCGAAGCCCTCGGTGGATTGAGTGGCGGTCGGATGATCGGCCCATTCGACGGAAAGTTTGTCCCGGGCACTGCGGGCGATCCACCAGCTATCGGCTACAATGGCGATGCCCGGCAGCAACCCTTGCCCATAAACCCGCATTCCCGGCGGCAGCTTTACAACCGGCTTCATGCCGTTGGGATCACCCTGAACGACGAAGGCCTTCCGTACGCCGCGCATCGCAAGAACGGCCGACAGATCGGCATGCGCGATGCCCGCGCCGAAGACCGGCGCCCTGACAAAGGTTGCGTAGAGCATGCCAGGTCGCACAACATCGATACCAAAGAGCGGCGCGCCGGTAATTATGGATGGCGTATCATATTGGGCAAGCGGTTTGCCGACGAGCCTGTAGTCTGCCGGAGCTTTCAGCTTCAGCGTCTTGAGATCGGGAACGGGAATCCCGGCGCATTTCGGAGCCAGTTCCCCGTAGGTCAGCGAGCGACCGCTGGAGCGATGGACAACCTTGCCCGGTTCGGTCGCGCACTCGTCGATAGGGCACTTCCACTCGCGCGCCGCTGCGGTCATGAGGATAACGCGTGCTGCAGCACCTGCCCGCCGCATGGGTTCCCAGGCATTATAGATCGTGCGCGAGCCACCGGATGTCTGCACACCATATTTGGCCTGATCAGCGTCGGCATTCTCGATGCGTACGCTCGACCAGTCAGCGTCGAGCTCTTCCGCAACGATCATCGGCAGACTGGTCTTGACCCCCTGCCCCATATCGGGATTTCGAGCCCTGATCGTCACGATGCCATCCGACCCAATCAGGACGAAGGCATCGAGTTCGATTCGCGTGGTTGCCGGTGCAGCTGAACGCAGTGCAGATGGAAGCCCCAGCATGAGCCCTGCGGCAGTAACAGTCCGCAGCACCTCCCGACGACTGGCCGTCAGCGTTTCATTGATCATCATGCCATCCCTCACGATGTTTGCGCCGCGGCGTGATGGATCGCAGCCCGGATGCGATTGTAGGTTCCGCATCGGCAGAGATTTCCCGTCATCGCGGCGTCGATGTCTTCGTCGGTAGGCTGCGGCGTATCGCGGAGCAGGGCAGCTGCGGCCATGATCTGCCCAGCCTGACAATATCCGCATTGCGCCACGTCTAGCGCCATCCATGCCGCCTGAACCCGGCGCCCGATCGGATCGGATGCCATGCTTTCGATGGTCTTAATCCGGGCGCTCTTCACATCGGAAATTGGCGTGATGCACGATCGTATGGGCTGGCCGTCGAGATGAACAGTACACGCGCCGCAGGCCCCGACGCCGCAACCGTATTTAGGACCGCGAATGCCCAATGTGTCGCGCAGGACCCACAACAAGGGCGTGTCCGGCTCGACATCGGCGCTTTGAACCTTCCCATTTACATTTATGCTTATTTTCATGATTTTGCTTCCATCTCCGCCCGATAGACCATCGGCCCCGACGAGAACCGGGGCCGATTATCGAGCAAACGCAAATCCTCAGGCGGCTCAGGGCCGCTCAGATCATTTCAGCAGCGTTTCCAGAAGTGCCCGCCAGGCATCAGGCAGAGGTGCAGGTCGACGCGAGTCGCGCCCGACATAGACATGGGTGAAATGGCCCTGAGCTGCGGGAGCCTCTTCTCCCTTACTGAAAACCCCCAATTGATAGGAAACGCTCGAATTGCCGATCTTGGTAATGGCCAAACCTATCTCGAGTGTTTCAGGAAAGGTGATCGACGCCGCATATCGGCAGCCGGTCTCTACAACCAGACCGATCGGATCTCCATTTTCCGTATCGAGAAGACCATTGTCGATGAGCCAGCAGTTCACCACGGTATCGAACCATGTGTAATGCACCGTGTTGTTGACATGACCATACATGTCGTTGTCGGCCCATCGGGTCGGCATCTGCGCCCAGTGCTTGTAAGCATCGCGGGTATCCAAGGGGTTCTTGCTCACGATCCGGCTCTCCTGATTGATACGCACAAATGACCTGCCATTGGTCAAAATCGCTGGACGGTGCCGCACCAGCTTGTTGAACCCGACATGTGCTCAGGTTCGCTCTGGAGCGGAATGGGTGGCTCAAATCCAGCGCAAGGGCATGATTGATTATGCCTTCACGCTGTCCTTGACCCATCCGCACTCATTCCGTTATAGTCGGTTATACGACACATCGTTCGCATATACAACCTAATCAAAATTGGGAACAAGGTCCGCTATCGGGCTTGCAGGCACCTGAACGGGTGCAACGGAGGATACTGTAATGCCAATCACCGGCACCAAATTCATGGCTGGGCTGTTCCTGTTTGCGACCCTTGGTGTCGCCGGCAGCACCACTGCCTCGGCAGCAGATGCAAACGGCGAGCAGTTGTTTCGCATGCGTTGTCAGGGCTGCCATTCGAACGTCCCTGGACGCAACAGCCCCATAGCACCCAATCTGGCAGGGATTGTCGGGCGGGGAGCAGGCAAGACCGGCTATGCGTACTCACCTGCCCTGAAGAAGGCAGATCTCGTCTGGACAAGCGATAATCTCGACAAATTCCTGGAAAATCCCGCAAAGATGCTCCCGGGCACCCGTATGCCTATCAGCGTTCCCGATCAGGCGCAGCGCGCGGCACTCATCGCCTATCTGGCAACAGTGAAATAGCAGCGTCCGTCCAAAACTGGCATGACTGCGGCCATGCCGCAGGCCATCGATTGGAGGTCAGCTTTTAAAACGCGCCCCCAGTGCGCGAACAAGCAAGAGAATGGGTGCGTGACATGGCAAGCAAGGCAGACGAACCGAATCGGGGACGATGGTTGGCGGCAATCGCCCTTCTGGGGGTTTATACCCTCCATTCCCTGGATCGTTATGTGTTCGGCGTGGTGGTCGAGCCACTGCGTCATCAGTTCAAGTTTACCGACGGCCAGATCGGCGCGATAGGGGGCACGGCCCATGCTATCGGCTTCTGCATCTTTGTTTTACCGATCGGCTGGTTGATGGATCGCACCAATCGTGTGAAGCTTCTGACGGCCATGCTTGCACTCTGGAGCGCGGTCACCGGTCTGGGCGCCTTCGCCGGCGGCTATTGGTCCCTCTTCGCTATGCGCACTGTGGTCGGCGCAGCCGAATCCTCCACCGCCTCGGGAACGCAATCCCTGATCGCCAGCATCTTCCCGGTGCGCGAACGGGCGAGCGCCATGGGGCTTGTTCATTCGGGCCTGGCCATCGGGACGGGTCTGGCTTTCGTCATCGGCGGTTATGTCGCGCAGCATTTCGGCTGGCGTTACGTTTTTCTGGTCGTCGGCATGCCCGGGCTGATCCTGGCCCTCGTCATGCGCTATACCTTCTCCGAACCACCTCGCGCGAACAGCGGCACCCAGGCGGATGCGGCGATCCCGATGTCGCAGGTCATAGCGTTCTTTATGAAGAGCAGGCCGGTTCTGTTCAACACGCTCGGCCTTGCAATCGCCGCCATGAACATTGCCTCGGTGTGGATATGGATCACACCGATCCTCGTTCGCGAGCAAGGCTTCGGCCTCGCTCAGGCCGGCGTTGTGGTCGGCATTGCGGCAGGCGTGCTCAAATTCGCATCGACGGCCTTGTCGGGCTTTCTGGGTGACTGGATTGCAAAAGGGCGGGTTGACCGTTTGTGGGTTGTACCGTCCTGCGCTCTCTTCCTGTCCGCGCCGGTAGCCTTTGGCATCTCCTTCGCGCCTTCCGCAGGGATCGCCACTGCGCTCGTCTTCGTGCTGGGCCTCACGCTTGGCACCCATTACGCAGCTCCCAAAGCGGCTCTCATGACCGCAACTCCGGCTCCCATGCGAGGGTCGGTTGCAGCGCTGCAGGAGCTGACGGCCAATCTTGGCGGCGCAGCCCTGGGTCCATTGATCACCGGATTGATCTCCGACAAGCTGGGCGGCCCAAGCTCGATCAGCCTTGCTCTGGGCGCCACCGTAAGCCTCAACATCGTCGCGGCAGTCTGCTTCTGGTGGGGCATCAGCGGACGGCAGACCGACGCGCTGGCCCAGGAAGCTTCACTGGACGCAGCGCGTCCCAGAGCCGGCTGATGGATTTTCTGGTCACCGCTCAATCGGACGGTGGCCAGAACAGATGAGTGCTGACCAACACTGGCTGCGGCGAGCTCTTTGCGCATGGCCATAAAACTCAATCACGCAAGCTTGCCCCCATGCGATCATCCGGGCAATATTGCCTGCAGGATTTGACGGTTACCCTTGCAAGGATTATCGGACCGGAATGGCAAAAAGCTCCCTAACCGACCATGACATTGATGTCAGCGAAGCGCTCGAGACCGAGGCCGAGGCCGACACCAGCAACGGGCGCAAGTCACGTGAGCCGGCCAGCCATCGCACTGTCGACCGCGTGACCCAGATCGTGGAAGAGGTCGTCTATAATCCCGGGATGACGTTTGCCGAACTCGCAAGGGCGGTCGGGGCTCCCAAGAGTTCCGTTTATGGCTTCATTCAGGGGTTACGGGCCAAGGGCTGGCTCTATGAGCAGGAACGCCGTTTCTACCTTGGGCCGGCCGTTTATGGCCTTACGCTTGCAAGCGGACATCTGCGCGCCGGTTTTGTCAGCAATGACGACATGATTCAGCTGCATAGGGAAACAGGTGTTACCGCCTTCCTGGCGGTGCGTGCGGGCGACAATGTCATCTCGATTGCCGAAGCAGGCAGCGACGATATCGTCGACTTTCAGGCGCGATCGAGCGTCAGGCGTACATTGATAGCGACAGCAGGTGGCAAGGTGCTGCTGGCTCACCGCCCGAATACGGAAGTACAGGCGTACCTGCGCACACGCGGCGACGATGAGCAGGCCATGGTCAGCTCATTCCTTAGTGAATATCAGGACATTCGCAGGACCGGAATTGCCACCAACTACCGGCTTTCGGGAACCCGTTTCGCTATTGCCGCGGCGGTCAAAGACAAGGCCGGCCATGTCGTGGCCGCGGTTACCCTGGTCGGGCAGACCAAGGACGTGAAGCCCCGCGAAACTGAACTGACGGAATTTTTGCTCAAGCGCGTGGAATCCTGGTCGCGCAAAAACGTCAAAGGACGCGAAGCTGTCTGATCGGATTGAGCTTTCCCTATAATAGAGCAAGCAGCAATATGGGCCGCCCCTGCCGCGACCTCTGAACAGTAACGGCCATGTCGCTCTCCGAGAAAAAGTACAGGGCAGAACAAATGGCCCCGAACACATCAAAACCCGCCCTTTCCGCAACAAAATCAAAATAGCAGGCCTGTACTTCGTTCGTATCCGCAGAAAGCTATAGCAGGATCTGCGGACGCCCTCTAGCCTGTCTTATTCACCGCGGCGGGTGAGAGGGTTGGCGGGAGTGGCGTAAGCGATTGCTTTGCAGTAGGAAAATGGGTGTCTAGACCAGTCCTTCAGCGAGGCAATTTATGCCACGGACCACACCCGCCGGGAGCGATG
>JAADVQ010000035.1:0-67773 GCA_023335835.1 Elongisporangium senticosum | reverse complement strand
TCCCAAGCATGGAGCAACCCTTTCTACGCCAAGATTGAACTCTATCGCCATCGCCCTGGGGTCGAGTACATTCTCTGCATCAAGATGTCAGAGAACTTCTACAGCTGGTCGTATGAGTTCTACGACGTGAGGAATGCCGTCCCTCCCCCTGGCCAACCTGCAGTTCGCCATGTGTTCGATTTCAATACAGCGGACCCGAATGATCACCGAGTGCAGCTGGATACGCGCCGCGTGCTTGGTCTTCCACCAAGAGCTCCGTTGCCACAAGGATGCCCCAATACATTCGAATTGGACATCTATGCGGTGGCAGTGAGCGTCCACACTGGTGTCTAAGTGCTGTGCTTCCATGGCTTTACGGCAGTGCAATGCATCTACGGTGATCCAAAACGCTGCTAGTAGTAACAGTACGTGCTGAGTTGCTTTCCAACACAACCCATTGATCCATCGCTTTCAAAGTTTATCCACTACGTGCATTACTGTTCTTGGTTGTCAAACTCAATGACACGAACACGCTGTCGATGCTCATCCAGTTGACGCCCGTGGCCGTGACGGCCTTGAAGCTGCTGGTCTCAACTGTGGCGGCCGTGAGCTTGAGGTTGGCCACGTACGCGTCCTTGAAGCCCGTCATCATCATGTTGACGCCCACGCCGAGCTGGATGCCGCGCACGATGGACAGCGGCGCGAGCGTGGCCACGAACGTGATGAGGTTGGTGGCCGCCAGGAAGAACAGCGTGAAGCCCGAGAGCAGGCCAGCCACGATGATCTCGCCGTTCGAGTAATTCTCCGAGATGGCCACGGTCGTGATGGTCTTATGGACTGCGGCCCGTGGTTTGCTCGTGAGACCAGCCGAAATATCGCTCCTGCTAACATACAGAGACCAGCGAGTGTCGCTCGTAATACTTTGGATGGTGCTTGGGTTTGTATGAATGTATACACGTGGACTCATGGCGTCGAAGCGATCACAAGGTTTGGCTATCGTCAAATACACTCTCCAGTTTGAGCTGTAAAAATAGCAGCAGAGAAATGGCCAAAATGAAGAAGACTCTCTCGCTCTTCTGTTCGCTCTCAAGGGTCTGTGTTGATCAATATGCAGATGAAAATCTTCCTCTTTGGGTGCATTTGTTACACTACGACGACCTGCCACGAATCACGTCCATTTACAAACATATTTTTGCAGAGAACGCTTGTAGGTCCCCCCCCTCTCTCATTTATGTACCGTGGTTCCCTCACAATCACATTTTCCAGTCAAGCAAGCGCTGTGGTGCTATGGCGAGCGATCAGTGTTCCCTGTCGAGATCGCACGCAGCGCCACAGTCTACGACCTTAAGACCTTGATTTTCTTCAACCAAAGATACGGCGAACGCTATCTAGGCGTGCTGTTTCCAGGCGCGTTGAATATCTATCTAGCAAGAGATGGAACTGGCGTCTGGCTAAAGGAAAACAGTGGTGATTCGGTGACGAACGGTATCTATTGGAGTTGGCAGGGTCCTTAACAGGATGTTGACGATCCTGCGCTTCGAACTAATGACACGGACAAGGCGCTCTGGTTCGAGGGCAATATGTTGCGTATCCACATCCTCTTTGAATGCAGTAGGTCCATTTGCTTTGTCTGGCAATCAGATTCTGTGGATTAATTGTAGAGATCAACGCGATGCAGTACGAGAATGAGCTGTTCGACGACCCGCATCCGACAGGACCCCTCTCGACCCAAAGCAGTCACGACACGTGCTGATCAAGTGTTTGGAGAACCAGATCAGCTCAAAGGCATTTTCCTCCAGCATTTCAAGTTCATGAATTTGCAGTCGAGCAGCAATCAACCAAAGTGATTTTGCGAGTAGAAGACGCCTTCTGCCTCGAGAGCAAATAATTGAAAACGCATGCGCTTGCTTCGGAGGAGATCAGCCGAAATCTCGCTCCTGCTATCATACAGAGGCCAACGAGCGTCGTTCATAACAGGTTGGATGGCTCGTGGATCCATGTTGTGAGCCCGAGGAAGATCCAGAAAGCAAAACTCATCGAGCAGTTCATGTTGAAGCGGTCACAAGGTCTGGCTGTCTTCAAGAGTTCTCTCCAGTTTGACCTGCAAAAATAGCAGCAGGGAAATGGTCATGCCTGTCAAAAAGGGCACTTAAATATATATCATGCAGAATATCATCGGACTATGCCGACGTGGTGGGTGTGGAGCTGCTGAGTGATGCCGACGAGAGGCCACTGGGCGAGGAAACAGGCTTAGCCCATGGTCGACAGCCAAACACATGTGGATGGATCTCAGCGCAGAACGATCCGTATGGGAGTCCTGACTGGGCCTCGGGGCATTTTCCATACGCTATGTTGCCACTGCACACTGCCGCTCCGCTTGGCAGACAGAACACGCCGTCCATCATCTCCACGCTGATCCACACGGTGCTGCCAGCACACTTAGAGGCTGATGTTGATCCGCTGGCTTCACGCACTTGTGAGCCCGACGATGAGCCTCTGAGACTGGTCTTCGTACTAGTATCAGCGCTTGAGGCCGAGCTCCTGCTGAACGACTCGCTGCTTCCGTTGGCAGATCCGCTCGCTGAGTCTTCATCGACTGAGGTCGATCCGCTCTCGCTCTCATCGGGAGACCACTTGCTTGGGTCAATAGAAGCAGAAGGAGCGTCTGGAGACCACTCGTTCGGGTCCAACGGGACCGACGTACTCGAAGTGCTTGGGCTAAAGAGAGGAATCTGGCCGTCTCCTCCATCGCTGCTCATGCTGCTCAGTTGGTTTCCACTGGAAGAAGAGCCGGACGCCGAGTGGGCCACGCTGCTCCCAGTCACGAGCGCCAGGTACACGACGTGCCACAGATGCATACTCGCCAAGGTCTCCGAGTCTCTGAAAAGGCGGGGAACGCTGAATGCGCTGCGTCTGCAGCAGCAGCCGACAGCGGATTTTTCACAGAGAAGCAATCTTGGAATGACGCTTTTAGTTGCGGTTTGGATCTTGTCCGCTTCTAAATTAGTCTCCTGGATCCTGGAGGTTGCGTGTCGATTGCGCTGGAGGTGACCTGATCGCTCTCTCTCTCGATTTATATCGCGCGTTTCCTTACATGTCACAGAGTGTAGCCATGTCACTATTTTATCTACCGTGCACGATCTTTATACAGGACCTTAACTACCTCACCTTCGGGTAACATTTTGCACCAATTGGCAGTCCTCATGGCTGACCAACGCGCAGCAACGGCCGCCGTGCGGCTGGACAAGCGCACGCCCGAGCACGTGCGGGAGCTGGTGGCGCTGTTCTTAGCCATGGAGTTCGGTCTGAATGCGCTCGGCCTGTACCAGCACACGCCCGAGTTCTCGGCCGTGAAGCAGTCGATCGAAAGCTCCTGCCAGAGGTGAGCAGCCCTCTTCCCATGGCCAGCTTAACAATCTGAAGTCCTAATGGTGGTTTTACTGCGCAGTACGTTCACCATGGCGCACGTGCAGAAGATCCTGCATCTGCTTCCGGACGCCTACGTCTTCGCCTGGCGCTCGAGTCCGTCGCTGCAGGAGCAGAAGCACGAGCCGCCGGTGCTCACGATCCGTAAGAAGCGCGTAACCAGCAGCCCCGAGGGCCAGGACGACCTCCCGGAGACACTCTCGGACCGCGTAAACGCCTTTAACGAGCGTGTGAATGTGCTCGTACACGAAGCCATCGCCACCTTGAAGCAGGAGAGACAAGAGATCTCCGATCAGGAGCTGGAGACGGCACTAGAGAGCTTGGAGCTGAAGCTCGCGCCGTCGCCCGCCAGCCAAGCGCCCGCCGCGCCCACTCCGCAGGCCTTGCCGTCTGCCAGAGACGCCACAAAGGAACTCACGCCCATGGAGAGACTGGCGCAGGCCCAGGCAGAGGTGGATGCGCTCGCGGCGCCGGTGCCGAGCGATCTGCAGTCGCTGCCCAACTGGCTCATCGACAAAGTCCGTCGTCGCGAGCAGCAGGGCAAGCAAACGGCGCGCAAAAGCGAGCAAGCCACGCAGCAGACGGTCTTGCGCACGCTACCGCAGCTGAGCGACCAGATCGAGTCCTATGCGCTCTTCAAGCGCAAGCGCGTGTTCCCGGTGCAGGAGCTGCGCACGAACCTCACGCGAGCCCCTCTGAAGGACAAGATCGAGGAGCAGATCCACGCACTGGAAGAGCTCGTGCCCTTCTGGCTCACGGTGCTCTCCAAGGACGGCAAGGACTACGTCAAGCTCTCGCGCTCGCACAAATACAACGCGGTCAAGGCCGAGCTGCGTACAGCCATCGACGAGCGCCTGGCGTCCGACAAATAAACGGATAGAAATTACGGAATTGGAAATGTAAACGTGTATTAGAAACAGCTCTCCTGGTTTAACATTACTGCCTTATGTAGAATCATGCGGATGCGAGCGCTCTTGCTCCGTTGCTGGAGTGGTGTCGGTCGCAGGGGAGCTTGACGTTGCGGTTTGTGGGGATGTCGAAGGCGTCGGCTGGGGCGCCTGCGAACTGCTGTTGCTGCTCGCAGTATCTGGTGGATTGGCAAGCGCCGATGTGATCGATACCAGTCCACGCAAAAGATCAGCAAAGCTCGTTGAGGCAGCCGGCTCTGCCGTGTTTTCTGTCGTAGGTGGAGGTCTCTCCAGCACCTGCGTTCGGAAAGTGTTGGCGAACGCGTCCACGCTATTGATAATCATTGATGGATCTCCAAAACCAACAGCCCCTGGAGCCGATGTTGCAGTTTGACTCGCAGCTTGATCGTGACCAGATTGGGTGCTAGCGGTAGAAGAATCTTCACGCTGAACGTTGTCGTGGGCTCTTCGTTCAGATGGCCGAGTTAAATCAATAACTGGCGCTGTTGCTGTCACTAAAGTATGTTCATCGCTTCCGTTTTCAGCACCGGCTTCGTGCTCCCGTCTTGCTCTCACAAAGTTCCTAAAGTCGTCAAAACTGGGGGCTACTGGAGCTGATGCGGGAGATGTCGTTGGTGCTGTCGGTGCTGGTGTCGCTGTTCGTGCCGGTGCTGTTGGAGGAGATGGCGCCTCGGAGCGCTCTGCTGTGGCCGATGGACGGCCAGGCCCAAACTGGGTGTCTGCAAGATTAACGGCCAGCGATCGCGACATGGTGCTCGTGTGGTACAGAACCGGTAGCAATTCGGTGATTCGACCTCTCAATCGCGCACGCTCGGTATCAGTGAGGTGGTTTTCATGCAGGAACCGCTGTGCAACATAGGACATCTGCCGGTGCAGCGCCATGAACGTATCGGCTGCCTGCTGCACCGCATTACCAAGGATGTACATCTCAGGAGAAAGCTCCGGTGCACTCGACAGTGGCGTCAACTCGATCGCTGGCATGGATCGTCGAAGTGTCGCGGCTTCATTCAGCAATAGGATCGCATTGAGTCGTCTAGAGGCTTCGGCCGGCGTTTCAGAGCGATTGGCGCTCGCATTGGTTCCTTGCTGTTCTGGAGTCGGAGTCGCTGTTGGGGTTGGTGTCGGAGCCGGAGCCGGTGGCACTGGTGGACCAAATACTGGAGCTTGAGCGCTTGGTACTCGAGATGGCGCTGGTTCGCTATGTGCTGGTGCTGGGCTCTGCGTCCCTGCGGGAGCCATAGCTGCGGCCACTTGCTGCAGGCCAGACCCATCGCTGCTGCTGATCCGGGTGCTCGTGACACCTTCAGCAGGCTCGCTACTGGATCCACCACCGCCCAGAGACGCCAGCATGGAGTTCACGAGTCGCCCGAGACTGGGCAGAGGCGTATCGGCATCCGTCTCGATGTTGAACCGGCCTATCATGACGCCGTTGCCCATATCGTGCATGCCTCCAGACGTCGCATTCGCGGTCGCTGGAGAGTTCGCTGTAGAGGCTGCCGTCGTCACATTGGCGTCCGTCGAGCTCGTCGCGTGGGGGCGGCTGAAGACCGCGTGCAACGTGTCGCCGTCCACGAAGTGGTACGATCCCAGCGTCTGGTCGTCCTTGAGCACTTTGCCCTTGTAGATCAGACGCAAAGAAGCTCCGTTGCGGCTGCTGGCGTCTGTGCTCTGCTCTTCTACCGAGCGATAGACCTCTAGCGCTCGCGTCTTGAGCTCCGCAACGACCACGGACATGGGCACGCGCACAGTCACGATGCGCTCGTGGTGAATGAACTTGAGATGCACCTCTACGTCCTCTGAGGTATCTGGCGTTGCGCTGCGGCTAGCGGCAGCGGCGGCCTCTGGCTGCGCTTCCTGTGGCGGGGGCTGCTGCTGTTGCTCGTCCTGCATCGCTCTCTCTCTCTCTCTTTGTTGCCTTTTCGCTGTCAACGTTCTCGAAGATGCACGTATGCATTCGTACAGGTCGGACTTCATGCTTTTTGAACGGTAAATGTAAATATGGAGGTTATATATTTTCAGTATGATGCAGACCGTACTTTATCAGAAATTAACAGTACTGTACATGTGAGCGTACTGACTTTGGTTACAGTAATCGCCTTGATTGCGCACCCATTTGCAAGCGTCATTGGCCCAATGGCCACCGGAAGATGAAGACACTCACAAAGACACTCTATATTCTGGTAGTATCCGTCTATCGCGATTGGTAGGCCTCCACAGCCTTGAAGGCGCCGTAGCCCACGAGCCCCACGAACGAGGCGCAGGCCAGCTTGATGCTGAGCGGGATGTCGAAGGCCGGCACAGCCGGCACGGGGATGTTGCCCGGGTCCTCGTACAGCACGGTCTTGGTGTGCTTGGGGTCGCGCACGATGAGCGCAGCGCGGCGGCCGGCCACGAAGCCATCCTCGTGGAAGCCGCGGCCGAGCCAGCAGCCCGAGAGCGTGATGCCTTCCTCCTGCAAGATCTCGTCCTGCGGCAGGCAGTCGGCCATGAGGCGCGGGTGGTCCCACGGGAACTCCGAGATGATGGTGTCCTTGGCCGGCTTGTGGCCGTGGAAGACGCGCGGCGTGATGGTCACGAACACGTCCTTCCTGCTCTTGAGGTGCTGGATGCGGTTCATCCAGTACGTCAGGATGTACTGGTCGTCCTTGGTGATGTTGACGTTCCAGCTGGCCCAGACGCCGCGGTCCTTGGCCATGAGCGACGGGTCGCGATGCACGAACATCATGCACTTGTGGAAGTAGTACTTCTGCAGCGACTTGGCGCCGGCCTCGCTCCAGGGGATCATGGCGGCGCTCGTCTCGGCGTGGGTGGCTAGCACAACGTGGTCGCACTCGATGCGCTCGCCGGACTCGAGGATCACGGCCTTGCCGCCCTGCTCCACGAGCTTCACGCCGGCGTTGCAGCGCACCGTGCCGTTGTTCTCCTCCGTGAAGAACTTGAGGAAAGGCTCCAGGTAAGCCGAGCCGATGTAATACCAGAGCTGCTTGGGGCGGTCCGTGCGACGGCCGAGCGCGCCCAGCACGACCTGCCACAGCGGCAGGTACAGCGAGTTGGCGTGGGTCTTGAGGCAGCGCAGGAACTGCGTCACGGGCAGCTTCATAACGTCGTCCTTGGGCACAGTCCAGAGGATGGCCACGAAGGCCAGGAAGTAGTGGCGGAAGAACTCGGGCGAGTAGCCGCTCGTCTTGGCCCACTCCTCCGTCGTGATCGTGTCCTTCTCGGGCAGCGCCACGAGCAGCTCCATGGTGAACTTGTAGATGTCGATCAGGATGCGCCAGGTCGTGCGGTCAAACACGCCAGAGAGGCCCTTGAACGGGCGGCGCGACGAGAACTGCGGCTCGCCCGGGATCTCAGACGTGACGTTGAGGCTCATGGGGATGCGCGTCTTGGTTGTGCCGTCGGCCTCGGTGATGCCGAAGGACTTGAACCAGTCCTTGATGTTCGGGTTCGAGTCGCCGAACATCATGAAGCCCAGGTCCACCATCTCATTGTCGATCTCGATCTCGTACGTGTGGCCGCCCAGCTGCGCGTTCTTCTCAAGCAGCACGACCTCGTGACCGTCCTTAACCAGGTGGTACGCGGCCGAGATGCCGCCGATGCCGGCGCCGACCACCACGACTTTCATGATGCAGACAGGGAGTCGGTTCTTGAGCTACGGGCGTCGAGCAGCCAGTAGGTGGGAAAAGGGAGAATGACACGCTTGGCCTGTTGACACGCCATGGACCGCCCTCCCGTCCGCACGTCCACTCTGAACTGGGAACGGGTCCACTTACAAAAACCAAGTGAAAGCCGAAGGGAGGAGCCACCCTTAAATGGCAACCACATAGAGAGCGCTGCTTTGCTGCAGCGTGTGTTTATGTGCGAGCGCGACACGCTCACGCACCCACGGCCCATCAATCCGTCAACTGCCACGCACGTGCACCCTTCGTGGGTGGCACGCAGGATGTGCAGAGCGCGCTTGTGCAAGCCATTGAGTAAAGCAGCGTTGACAGCCGGGAGACATGTGCCCATTCCTCTGGTATCTCCGGACCAGTCGGTTGCTTCTTGGGGGGACTTGAGTGGGCGGTGCCGCCGGCCAGCTGGTCAGACCGTGCGCTCCTACTAAGTACGATAATAAAATACCTGCATAATATCATTCCCTGTTAAAACAGGTTTACTGTAACCTGTCAGATTTGGAGGACCTGAATAGTAGCCTCTCAGTCCATGCGCGCCGGGTTGCCAGTGTCTCTGGTCCAACATGAACGCTCCCAACCGCAGCGACGCGTACCTGCTGCCTGAGGGCGCGCAGAAGGTCACGTACGAGAAGGACACCAAGATCTCCAACGCCGGCAAGTTCACCATCATGCGCGAGGACCACACCATCGGCAACCTCATCCGCATGTACGTCCAGCCGCCACCACCGGTTGAGCCCCGCGTAGCTCTTCAGGGACTCACATCTCTCTGTGTCTCTAGGCAGCTGCTGCGCGACCCGAACGTGACGTTCAGCGGCTACCGCCACCCGCACCCGCTGATCCACGATATCTATGTGCGCGTGCAGACCAACGACGCGTCGTCGCCTGTGGAGGCGCTGGCCAACTGCCTCGACGACCTCTCGACCGAGTTTGACGAGCTGGCGCAGAAGTTCCGTCGCCTCACTGGCAACTCCAAGGACCCGAGTGCGTTCAGCTAGGCTTCTGGACTGCTGGCGAATGCAATGAAGTGAGAGAGAGATCACATGAGAGAGAGAGAGCAGTGATGGAAGAATGAATCACAAATGCGTTCTTTCCATGGAAGTCCGTCCCATTGTGAATAAATAAGCACCTATTCCTCTAATGATGCAGCTTGGGCTTCTTGCAGACAGGCGCGGGGCTTGACTGGGTGGCTTTCGTGCTCTCTGCTCGCGAAGACGACGGTCCAGAGCTGGCGCGGAACAAGCCCCATGAGGATCCTTCCACTGAGTCCGCAATCTCGCGAAACACGGACGCGATCTCGGCCTCTGGAAGCGCAATGTTGCCTCCCACGCACAGCTCCTTCAGTCGCGGGCAACTCCCGATGATGACTTCTGTAGCTAGGGACTGGAGGCAGTCCTTGGTCAGAAAATTCCGTTCTAGACCCAAGAACACGAGCTTTCGCAGGCTCTGGGTCCTGAAGCATGGAAGCAGCTCCTGGAAAGCTGCAGCCGTGATCAGATTGCTGCCAAGACAGAGCTGTTTGAGCTCGGATCGGGCACCGAGTGACACGAGCGCGCTCGACAGATAGCGCATTCCGTCGTGGCCAATCAAGTTGGAGCGGATGTCGAGGAATGAAAGCTGTGGGCATGCTTGCGAAGTGAGAAGCTCGCTGACTCGCATTGCGCCATAGTCGCCCAGAGCGTTGCCACCCAGCCAAAGGTACGACAACTCGGGGCATCCACCAGAGATAAGCGCCCCTGTAAGGTGGAAAATGCCGTTGCGAGCAACTGAGTTCACGAACGTCGAGCACAGACACAGCTTTTGCAGCTGCGGACAGCCATTCTGGCGCACCAATTGCGCCAGCAATGTGACGCCAAGCTCGCCTGGTGTGCGTGTCATGATGTGCCGAGAGGAACCCGCAGATGCATTATCATGAAGAGATTTATCTTCACGCTTTCGTTTGCGATCCTGGCTCAAAGCTGGTGGATCACAGGGTGTGAGTGGCTCAGCGTACACGCAGAGTTGGCGGAGATTGGGCAGAAATCCAGCGATTGTGCGAGCAGAAGCTGACGTGGTCTTGATCTGCGCCAGAAAAGACGGGAGTGCTTGGGTCGTGATACCCAAGTATGTGATGGATTGTGGAAGCAGATTGCGGTGCAATCGGTTGATGGCAAAGTGGCGAATAATCTCATGTCCATTGAGAAACGAGAAAACTCGAACCATCGCAGCTGTCTGGCTTCCATCAAAGAGCGCAGTCATGCATGACAGTCGACTTGGCTGGCCTGATGACGACGGAACAAGATCTTCATTGAAAGTGCTCAGGGAAGCGCTACTCGATTCTGAGCGCTTGTGTGAGTCCCAGTGGCACGGTCCATTGGTGAAGGTTGCTTTGCGAGAGAGTCCCATCAGCGAGCGATAGCATTTTTCGTTTGCGTTGATAATTACTCCGTTGCTCTGAGCGAGTTTATTTCGGAAGACAGGCTCCCAGCGAGATGGCGTGAAAAGCCACAGGCGCTTCTTGTGTTGGTCGATAGCCTTGGTTGCTGACTTTGATGCTGATTGCTGATTCATCACAATTTTCACCTTGGACCGAGGATTGCAGTTCATGACTTTGGCGAAATGCTGCACGCGACGAAGCAATGTAGTCGACATGCAATACTCTTCCCTGGAAAAAGCGGACCGATAGATCAGCAATTCAATATGCTTGGCAAGATGCACGAAGAGCTTCATGCACGAGCATTCTTGCAGAACGACATGGCCACGAGATAAGTCAGCCGTGCTAGTACATTGCTTCGTGATCGACGGAACCGAAAGCAAATAAATACGAAACTGCGTCTTCAATAGCTGAAGAACTTGCTGAATCACTAGACCTCGCTCTTGTCGTCGACTTTGCACGAGCACATGTGAGTGTGAGCCTTCTTTCCACGATGTGACCATAGCGTTCGAGCAAAAGGATCCACATGCACTTGGATCTTCACACGGTGTTGGGACAATTTGAAAATCGCGGCGGCATGATATCACCGGAGCGGCTTGTGGCTGGTCCACTGTGGCGCTCATGACGATGACCAACTGTGATGCTGGGAGCAGTGAAGAGCCGAGCGTGGAAATTGAAGAATGGGTTCCAACTTCATGGATCTGCTGTTTCCATCTTTTTCTCTTCTCTTGAGCTTCTTTTTTGGGTTTCTTTCTCCGAGGCGCCGGACTCGACCGGTTGCAGATGCGAGCAGCCGTGTGGGGCGTTGATGGATTTGCCGGTTTATAAATATGCTGTTCCAAGAGACGTGCGCAACAGACAGACCGGTGCGGCTGGAAGAAAACGTGGAAAGCGTGAGGGTGGAAAGTATCCGAGCGAATTGCGCGACGGTGGATGTCCTAACCAGGATGGAAGAACAAGACCAGTCAGTTTTCTGAATGATCGCGTCGCCAAATCTGGAGAAGTAGATGCAAGGAAACGGATGACGTTCAGGTTCCGCATCGAGAGTTCATCCACGGTGTCTCGTTCCAGAAATAGATGAAGTCATGGATCTTGAAACTGTTGAGGACTGATAATTTGCTCAATTGGCTTCAACTGCCGAGCAACACTGAATGTTACAAGGAAACCCAAGTTGAGCCGTTGAACTATCTTCAATCTCAGAGCGCCCATTCTTGGACAGGCGCACCCTTCTGGATAAAATAGCTGCAGCGCCTGCACAGTAGTCGCAACCGATGAAGAAACTTATTCGTGCTGTCGTTTTCTTTGATACAAGAAAACCACCGATCTGGCATGATAACCGAGACTTGGCAGGTTCATAATCGCAAACTGAAGTATTTCCAGATATACCAATCGTCTGGTCGGAGTGCATGGCTTGGAAACGCCAATAAAGAACCCGAGCAAAAGTGGGGTCATTTTAGGACTGAAATCTCTTGACGCATGATATGTGGCGACTGTCGCAGGAACTTCCATAGAACCGGAAGAGAACATCAAATTAGAAGATCGCCACGGAAAAATGCGCCGACAGGGAAATATAAGGACAGACAACAGACAGTCGCTCTGATGGGACGCGACTATTTTCCATCGAGTTTCAACTATCAATGAGGAACTCGTCCAAGCAGTCAGGCTACCGATGCCAATCCTCATAGATACGTAGGAATGTACAATCGGTTTCTGACGTCACTAGCCTTGCGATCTGCAGACTTCTGGGATATGCTTTGCTTTTTGTGTACCTCCTCTTGTCTGGGAGGCATGTCGCTATTCGTGACGGGTGGATGACGCGCCTTAGGCATACCTGAACTCACGTGTGGCTGCTTGCGTACATGGACCTCGTTCTCCGGCTCCTCGTAATCTTCAGAGTCACTGTCGCAAGAATGTGAGCCCAAATTGTGGTTCTTATGCTCGCCCACTATGGCCTCATGCATCAAAGTTCGTGCTCCCTCAAAAAAGCAACCTTCTGCGCTTCCATCACTGCTTGGCGACAATGGAACATTTCCACTGGGTTCTTCTGGCGACACCGACGCACGCTCATCTTCCGGTAATAAGATCTCAGCAACCATTTCATTTGCGACTTCCACCATTTCTTCTTCAGCCTCTTGCTGTTTTTGGGCCTTCCTTGTTCGATTTGCAAGCGCATCAAGATGAACTTGGTTCTCTTGGATCATCAAACCATTTTTATCGCGTTTGTATGCGTCCTGGATGCCTTTTAGCACCCCTCCTTCATTCCAGCAAAGCAGATTTCTGATCCCAAACAGTTCACCCTGCTGCCTCGAGTCACCTTGAACACCTTCAAAGTATCTAGGTGCAGCCACGCCTTTTAGAGTCGTGTCACTCAACTGTTGCTTATAGATTTGCCGGACGTAGATCATCTCTTCTATAGTGCCAAGTGTGACCAGTCGATACACGTGTACATCTTTGGTTTGACCAATTCGATATGCGCGATCTTGAGCTTGACAATCGTGTGCTGGGTTCCAACTGGGGTCAAACAACACAACATTTGTAGCACTGGGCAGATTCAAGCCCAGGCCGCCAGCCTTGGTGCTGATCAAAAATACCCCAACAGTGCTTTCCGGGTCATTAAATTTGTTGACGAGTTGGAGTCGCTCGTCAACTTTGGTTTGCCCATCTAGTCGAACGTATGATATCGCTTCACCAATCAAGTATAACTGCAATATGTCAAGCATTCGCGTGCTTTGACTGAACACTAGTGTTTTCTGGCGCTTTCTCTGCCAGAAGGCAAGCAGTTTGCCTAAAACAAGCATTTTCCCGCAAGTTTTTGTTCCGATTGATTGTATTTCGTGAAATGTTGTTACTTGTTCGACTCCACCAACCGTATCGACATCTTCCCCAAACGCTTGCACAGCAAATTCAGCACCGTACTTCTGAAGCTCAGGGGGGTCATGCGGATTCACTTTCAATAACTCCATGTGATTTGATAATTTGAGCAATTGAGCAACACAAACAAGACCCATGCAGTTTGGGCACGAGTTACAAGCTTCGCCGCTTGGATGGAAACGATCCCACAAAAGTCCGCGAACATCGCCAAGAGAGGCGGGAGTTTGATAGCAACACAACTTTCGCTTGCGTCGGCTTTCACGACCACAATCACACGTTTCGTCTCCTCGACGCAGCAGCTCAAATTCGGGCATGGCTAAAATACGTTCGTAGGCTGCTTTTTGATACGATGTCAGCTCACAAAGCACAACTTGATCACGTTTCTTGATGTCTTCAACCCGCAGATTCTTGTCCTTTTCACGTCGTAAGTAGTACGGCACAAGCACTTGACGCAGTTTCCTTTCCTTCTTGCGGCTTCGTTCAATAGCTTCAGGTGCAGCTGATTTTTTACGGCCATATTTGATATCGTCGCCATAGTACGTGCGAAAATCCTGCCATGAGCCCAGAGCCCCAGGCACGATGGTGTGGAGCAAGCAATGCAGCTCTTTTTCATTGTTTTGCATCAATGTCCCTGTGAGCCCAAGCTTTCGCGGGCATCTCAAGCCTTGTACTGCGCGGGTAAGTTTCGACTCCGGGTTTTTTAAACAATGCATTTCGTCCAGGATAATCACTTCCCAAGGAAAATTCCCCAATCGATCAATTGAACCTTTTAAGATGTCATAGCTGCAGATGACGATTTCGTAATCTCCTCTGTACAACAAGTAGCATAAAATGAACGCGTGAGAACGACGAAAAGCACATACAGCTAAACGCGTCCGTGTAGTAAAGGAATTCAACGTACCGCAATATTCTATGGATAATATTGTCCCGCTCTTCTGGCTTGCCATGTAGTAACACAGTACAGCAAGACATCCAGACATTGATTTCAGATTCCCAATTGTGCAATAACGATGCAGGAACGACAATCAAAATCGGTGCAGCAGATCCGTCGAGTGAACGAAAAGTCTGAATATCCTCTTCTTTGGCTTCAAATTGCCTTGCACGACGTTCGTTACGAATCCTCCGCCATGCTTCCTTGTCACGATAATCACCCTGCTTCTGCATGATCGCTGCTAGCAGTGCAATGACCTGAATCGTTTTGCCAAGCCCCATATCGTCGCCAAGAATTGCACCAGTTCCACGCGCATAGGCATCGTACATGAACTGGACGCCTTCTCTCTGATAATCAAACAGGTAATTGTTCATATTGGCACATACTTGAACTGAGTGTGGTGATTCAGATAGTACCAAAGGCCCTTCGTTTGCCTGTTTGCATCAAAGTCAATGATCAGCTACAAATCGAGTAATCTTTTCAACAACAATACGTACATCACGTGGTGGAAGTCGTGGCCACCGTTCTTCATCAGGCAATGAGCTTTCCGAGTCACTTCTTGGTCGTTGTCGTTTCCGCGAAGGTTTCGCTTGGAGTCGAGGCTGTTCAATGAGTGATGGGCGACTGGGTTCTTTTGCTTGAGCCTGCTCCGTTTTGCTCGCCTCCTTTTCATTGGCGTCTGAGAACCAATCGTCGTCGTTATCCACTACCACAGAAATCGCGTTAACGCTCGTTGGTTTGGCTTCAACATTAGCTTTATTCGTGGTCGAACCATTGCTGAGTGACTGTCGACGCCATTTGCTATCTTCTCTTTGTGCCTTCCAGGAAATACTTGCCAATGCCGGGGGCAATGACTGCCGCCTTCGCTTTAACTGCGGGTCGTTCTCGTGACCAAACGGCGATATGTAGACACTGGACACAGTAGCAGGAGCTTCTTCTCTCTGGACGTTCGTACTCACAGTCAAAGACGCTTTGGCTTGAGCTGATGGCGCTCGATTGTCCTTGCGTTCGACCAATCGAGATGGCGACACCGTTGGCTTGGCAGTAGATGAATCCAAGTACGATCTCACACGTGGAGATGAATTCGTTGGCATTGACGCCTTTGCTTTCGCCGGTAGAAACTGTTTGAGCAGTTCCCGCGCAGAGATCACTGGTTTGAACAGCGGGTTGTTGATCGGGCGTGAAGAGCCATCAGCTGGCTTGGCGACAGCATGAATCAGTAGATCGGTAGCGGCGGAGTCTTCAGCCGCGATCGCGCTGCCTCTGGGGACTCTAGCGCTGCGCCAGACACCAGCGGACGCCGGCGCTTCGTCCTCGTCGCTGCTGCTGCCCAGCAAATCGGCCATCGGCAAGTTTTGGGTTGCTCCTCTGCTAAGTACGATTTCGGGACCTTAACCCAAGAGTGATGGTTGTTGATGATGTTTTAAACATAATGGGCTTGATGATTAAATCATCAGATAAAAGGAAAGCGCGTGCATTGGGCTGAGCAGTGCGGGTATTGGGCTGAGCAGTGCGCGCATTTCCCTTTAGTAGCTCGACCGCTGGCTGATCACGTTCTGATTGAGTTGTGCTCTTTGATCGATCGTTTCTTGGTTCTGGCTGATCACGTTCTGATTGAGTTGTGCCATTTGATTGATCAATTCTTGGTTCTGGCTGAGCAAACCAGTTATCCATGGGGGAGCCACAGTTGAGTTGCTCTGCAGCCACTCACGGGTCTGGATCGCATCATTTATGATGCTATCCGTGTCGTCCGCCGATGGGGGTACGTCCGCTATCGTGATTCTCATCGCCATTGTCTGCAAACGAGTAACAAACTCGCGCCGAGTGGTCTGGTGAGGATGCTCTGCCATCCGTGCAGTGCCAGTTGCATCCATGGGAGGCGTCAGGGGATCCATCAGTGTTGGCGCGAGGTCCATCTACGTCTTGTTCGGCACGAGGTCTTGTCTTGCGAACCAAGAAACGATCGATCAAAAGGCACAACTCAACCAGAACGTGATCAGCCAGAACCAAGAAACGATCGATCAAATGGCACAACTCAACCAGAACGAGAACGTCATATGGCTAATCAAGTTCTGGTTGAGTTGTGTCATTTGATCGATCGTTTCTTGGTTCTGGCTGATCACGCCGGCGTGTCCGCCCGAATCGACCGAATCGACGCTGAACAATGGAATCTCCACGCAACGATATTCAACGCAAGTCGTGAGAGCACCGGCGCACGATTCCGTCCCTTTCGCAAGGTCAAGACAGGCCTTGGTCAGCCCATCCCTCGCAACAATCGGGCTAGAATCACCCCGTCCAATCTCCCGACTGTCGCGGTTGGGGAGGTCGTTCCTGATGAGTATTTCCCCTTGACCAATAGTTTTTGGTGTTCAATCCATTGCCGTCGCCAAACCAAAACAAATTTGTAATCGTCAAGATCCCCCCCCCCTCCGCTCGATTTCCATCATGCCCCAAGGTATAATCAAAATGAATAGAGAGATTCCCAAACCATCACTATCGATCCCTTCAATGCGCGCATTTGCTGCCCGCGACGAACGAGTTGGCCAATCCCGATGCAGTTGCCGAACGTGGTGATGAGCCGTGTTGGGCCCGCCGACAATTCGAACATGAAGCACCTAATGACCAACGAATTGAAGAATCTCCATGCGTACGTTCACGAAGCCGAGTATTCCATTGTAACCGCAACTTGCGTTATATTTCGCAGCCCGAACGTTGTACGCGTCGGCCGTGGCACCCGAAGGATAACATTGTTGGTGGAGACAACGCTATTGAGATTCTTCGTAATTCATTTATCAGACTCTTGTTTGCTCTGATTGATCTTCGCTGTTCTGGACCATGTCATCGTTCCGGGCTTGTTCAATATCTGATCTTGATCTCCTGTGCCGAGGGCACGACGGGGGCCGAGTTATGCGGCAGATTGTACTCGTCGCTCTGGTCATAAAGATGGACACGGAGATGCCGGATACGAAATTCACAATGGCGATGGGCATCTTCTTGTGGCCTATGAGCGTGATCACGACGACGCCGAGGTTGATGGAGTCTAGCGCACTCCCGACCGGTTGACGCTGGTGTCGTGCCGGTTGTTGCCTTGAAGGAAGCCTTGAAGTACACCCTCACGTTGACAAGCTGAGCGATACACAGCAGCGTGAGCTACGGCGCTTAGGACGAACACGTTCCTGCCCAATACATTTGGGCATTGATTGTTGTTCATTCCTGTCTATTCCTGAGATTTCGCCTATTCTTCTAGACCATTTTCGTAACTCTCTCATCAATAAGATTATTTCTGCAATGTTTTTGGAGAAAATTCATCTAATTTAGTAAATTCAGAACTGTTCCCTCGCCCTCCGCCAAACTGGCCGTCGCCGTTAACATCCCCGTCGGTCCATGGCCATGGCGGCAGAAGGCTCGGGCGTGCGACCGCGCGGACTGCAGAGCAGCAACGCGAACGAGGACCAGCCGCCGCGGCAGAGCGCCAGCTCAGCTGTCCCCAGCACCCGCGAGGTGCATGCACTGCTGAGCCAGTTCGACACGGCGATCAACCAGATGCTGGACTACCCGGCCAAGGACATCATCAACTCGCTCACGATGCAGGCCGAGCGCACGGCCTTCGCGCCGCAGATCGTGCAGTTCCTGGAGACCAAGATCTACCGCGTACGTGTGGCTTGGCTCTGCCTCGTGAATAAAGACCGGGGCTTTAACGGCATGTCTTCTATCTCCCTCTCTCTGTCTATTGATGGCCATTATAGGTCGTGCCGCAGTACAAACTGCCGATCTTCTACCTGACCGATTCGATCCTCAAGAACGTGCGCGGGCCGTACCCGGCGCTCTTTGGCCGCAGCATCGTGCCTCTCTACTGCAACTGCGTCAAGCAGGTGAGCGCCAAGGACCTGCAGCGCTTCGTGCACGTGCTCAACACGTGGGAGAGCACCCGGCTCTTCGCGCCCGAGGCCGTGGCGCAGATGCGGCAGGCTGCCAACCGAGCGCAGGCCGCTACTGCTGACCCAGCGAGAGCCGCCGCCCAGCCTGTGAGCTTTGCGGCCCAGCCGGCGCCGGTCGCTGCTGCGCCCGTGGCTTCCGCGCGTCGCCCGCCGCCGCCGCAGGACATGGAGCTGCGGTCTCTGCTCACGCAGCTGCAGAACGACATGGGCATCCATCCCACGGAGCACATGAGCCTGGAGGAGGTGCGCACCAACAACCCGGACTACTACAACGAGCTGCTGGCGTTCCAGGCTGCTGCAGCCAACGGCGGAGGACCAGTGGAGCCCCAGAGACGAGCTCCAGGCCCGGCATTGCTGCCCCCGCCTGTCCAGAACGAGCCTAGACGAGACCCCCGACGTGGTTCAAACGGCCGTGGCAATGAACGTCGAGCTCTTGCTGCCAGACAGCCGCCACAAGCTTCCATGGCCACCCAGCAGCCGCCGCCACGCAGCCGCATGAACAACAACGCTCCGCCCAGTCGCCAACCCAAGACCAATAGCTCGCAGGGTCCTGCACCAGTCACGAACAGCGGCGATTCCTCCGGCAACGGCGCAAAATCGGCCAACGTGGCGCATCTAATGCAGTTGCTCAAGCGCAAGCAGCAGGCTCCGACGTCCCAGGGCACCGGAGTGATGGACTCGAAGGGCCAGATGCAGTCGGAGATCACGAACGATCCGCCTCGAGCCCCGGATCCGGCGGCTGTTATGTCCATCCTGCAGAAGCTCAAGGGACTGACGCAGAGCGAGCCCTCTCAGGCGCCGCAGAGCCAAGTGCCCAGCCACATGAGCGACAGCTCCGTGCAGCAGAACCAGCTCCAGCAGCAGCAACAGCCACCCACGAGCTTCAGCGACAGCGCATCTGCGTCCAAGATGTGGTTCAGCGACACGATCGTGTCCCACAAGGAGCGCGTGGAGTCCAACGTGCAGAAGATCTACGCGGCGCTGCCACTCGTGTGCCGAGAGAGCGGTTTGCGCTTCAAGGACCAGAGCAAGCTGAACGCGCATCTGGACTTCCTGTTCCAGTTCAATCGCGCGCAGAAGGAGCGCGGCAAGGGCGGTATCTCGCGCTCGTGGTACCCGACCGAGGACCAGTGGGTCGCGGACTTTTCCAGTGAGAATGCGCCACGCGAGAGCACGAGCAGCAGCTTCTTCGATCGCAAGGAGACCGAGCGAGAAGAGACTAAGGACACGTGGGAGTGGGAAAACGCCAGTGTACCCGTTGACGACTCCATCACGCGGTGCCGCATTTGCGGGTAAGTACTGGAGTGTGGCTTTGTTGCTTGGATGGGGACGCTAAGGATCTCTGTGTGTGTTCAGCGAGAACTTTGCCAAGAGCTGGGATGAGGACGAGGAGGAGTGGATGTACACGAACGCCGTGATCGGTACGGTGCACAACATGACGCCTGGCGAGCCGGACCAAGAGACGATCTTCCACAAGTACTGCTACGAGACCGTCATGACCAACTCGAAACACATTTCGGAGGAGCATCTGATCCCAGGCTCACCACAGAGCATCAAGTCAGCAGTAGTCAAGTCGGAGCACTCGGAGCACTCGAGCGGCTCTGGAACGGCCGTGAAACGCGCCATGGAGGTAGGCAAAGGGCTGCAACGGGTGGTGAAGGCGTGCGTGTTCTCAATGTGTTTTGGCTTGTAGGCTGATGATAGTGACAGTGACGAAGATGATATCAAGCGCGTCAAGACCGAGTAACTCGCGTAGAAGCAGCCAGCGGCCTGCGCTGCCTTCAAGACCCAAGCAGGGATCATGTACAGTAAGCACACGATCGTTATTTAAAGAGATCTCATGAGGATCTTTACATTGTTTCGGGTGGTGTGGCTCTCTTGTGTGCGTCTCTTTGGCTCGAGAGAGAGCTTGGATATCTTGAGGCAGGATCGATCTCTTTTTTTTCTATCGCTGCTGCTGCATTTTGGATCGCGTCAGGCCATTTTGGCGTGGCACTGCATTTGGCTCTTGTCTGCATTCGTAAGTTGATAATAATCAAAGAAAGTTCTCTCGTTGTCACCATATTTGAGTGTGCTTGTTAATTAATTGCTTGCTCTTCTTCTCTCTGTCTCCGATCAACAGCCTGTGTGGCCGGCGGGACAATACACTCCACTGTATTAGTCAACTTGAAGTCACCACCGAGCCTCCAGTTGACAAATTGGGACCATAATCGATTCCGACTGGATGTAGCTAGAATAAATAAACGACTCTTTGAGCCGCAATATTCACCATCCGATGCGCATGAGTGACGTACCTGACGACGGCCTCCTATACGTGCAATACTCAGACCAAGTGGAGCAGACGGAAGAAGACGAATAACAATAAACTGCATCATCGTTCGGAAATCAATCTTAGCCCATGGTCATCATGCCGTGCGGGCGGTGGTGTTGCTGGCCGAATGGCTGGCTCTGCTGCTGCTGCTGTGCGGCCTTGTGTGCACGGATCTGCGCGATGATCTGCAGCACCTGCTGCCGGTCAGCCTCCACCTGCGCTATCCGCCGCTCCACGGGCCACTCCTCCATCTTGCGTTGCAGTCGCTCCTTGGCGCCCTGCAGCTCCATGCGATCCTGCTCGCGCTTGCGCGCGATCTTCTCGCGTAAATAGTCGCACTGGGACACCACACAGTGCTGTCCGAAGGGCGTGCTGCAGTTCTTGGCGTGGTAGCAGAGCAGGCCCCATATCTTGGCGCACAGCTCGCAGCTATTAACAGACAAAGCGTCAACATGAGGCGTCTATCGACCACAGGGGAACTACTCGAGCGTTGCGTACCTTTCAATGGGGGACGTCTGCCGGCGTGGGCCGTAACACCGCACGAAGTGGTCGATGCTAGCTTTGACCTTGTGACATCGCGCCTGGTGCGCCGTGCAGTGCGCGTCCTGGCAGGCGGCTGCGTGCAGCAGCGCGCCGTTGTACTCACGGAACTTCTCTTCGTGGCGACCGGCGCCGCGGGCGGCGGCGGCCTGCGGTGCGGCCATCTCCATGTCCATGATGTTCGCAGGGTGTTTCCTTTGTGGGTTTTCTGTACTGGGTTGGTTGCTCCTTCGGAGTCTGGACCTCAATGGAAAGAAAAGCCGAATAGAAGAAGCGTTCTTTTATTCCAAACACAAGGTGGACCACATTAGTTACACATCAAAACGGTAGTGTCGCGCACATTGGTTTGGGAATTGGATGGGATTCGATCGAAAGCTCCATCCGGTGGCCCATCTGCCGCTGCAGCGAACTCACATCACGACGTCGGACGCGCGCTTCTTTGCAGTAGTTGCCGCTGTGTCGGTGCACCCACGAGAAGGAAACGATAGATCACGCGCAGTTTAATGGATGACTGCCTTCATCTTACACATTTGTGCAGCTCACATGTAACTTGATATGCAAAGGGAACGAAACAACACAAGCACTCGTCGTCCAGGTTTGAAAAACGGGTACTCTGCCCTCAATTAAATATGTTAATAGTTTCTTATAAGAGACGCAGATGATGGACAGAATCTCTTCTCCAGTCGGGCACGATCTTCGGGTGATGCGACGACGCCAATGAGGATCAAGTCCTGGACCTCCGCCGCAGAGCGTCGTACTGATCATACGGCTCGGTCTGCGGGGTAAGGCCGGCTTGGTCATCACGTGGTCGCATCTCAGACCCACAATGTCACATTCCAGATCCCATACAAGCATCGAATCTAGGCGGAACATGTAGGAGGAGCGGCCAGGAAGCGAGCCTCGCCGTCTTGGACCTGGAAACGCTGCACGAGCTGCTGCTGCACGGGGTCAAGGTCTCCGTAGCCTTCGAGATTGTGGAGAGGAACTTCCTTGACGTGGGGATAGCACTCGATGTGGTGCCAGTTGATGCACACGAAGCCGTTCATATGCTGGTAGACGACGCCGACGCGCAGGCGGCCGAGCTCGATGGTACTATCACACGAGCGACAGCAGGCGTGGGCACGGCGAGTAGACTCGATGATGTAGGAGCCGTCCTTAGTCCACGGCGACGCGATGGGAGCCCCGGTGGTAGGTGAGGTGGACAAAAGCGTGCTGGAAGACATGGTCGATTGGGGTGGATGCAAATTCGCGAATGAGATGGACGGCGGGCGGGTCTTTGAACACGATCAAAGCAAAGCGGCGCAGCAACTGGAGGTGGAGATAGGTTACGGTACTGCAGCGTAGGAGGAGGAGGAGGAGGAGAGGAGGGCGGCCTCGAACCTCGCGGCAGAAGAGCCTGGTGGAGAGGAGCCGGTGGAGAACGGAAGTGGTTGTTGGCTTTCAAAGTGGAGGTCGGCTCGTCTCCTCGAGCAGGCGGCTCTCCGGCCTCTCGCCCGTCCTGGCTGCTCCGGACCAATTGTTTCAGAAAGGCCGGGCCATGCACCTCAGCCTCGTCATACCCACTTCTCAGCAGCTCCGAAATTTATATTTTTCAGTATAGATTACGGTGCAGAATAGACAGCACAACAACGGTACTGTCTGCTCATGAAGAAAATCAGCAACACTCCCAAGCTGTTATCACAGATATAAGTCTCGATTTTGCATCATTCCGCTGAGAATCTTCTATCAACATGCCAAGAATCCGTGACCAAAGCATCAGTGCATAATCCCAAATCTACCGTAGACGCTTTGCTCAACTGCATAAAATACGCGACATCTCTAGCAACATGTATTATATGCATTTTATATTCTGCTGTATGTCGCAAATTACCTATCACAGTTAATATAAATGCACACCAAGCAGATGGGAGCACGTTGCGCGGGACCAGATGCTGCAAACCCTGGTAGGTTTGATACCACTTCAATCATTAGGCAATATACTTTACGGTGGGTATACAGGAAGTAAAAGCCAGTCGTTTCATGTGTTGGAGCATAATTTGCAGGGTCTGGAAAACATGGGACAATGAGTTTCTAACAGTTTCGTCCGATGTTGGGACATGTGTCCACGAGCATTCGACCTGGAGAGCTTTTCCAAAGAATCCAAGAGAAAAATTGTGCACAATAATATCGCCTCCCTGTTATTCAAGCAGGAAAAGCATCGTGGAAGTTGGGGAGATGCTTGCATCATCTGGATCCTGTCAGCGTTATATTCAGGAGCCAAAAACAGCCAAGGCAGGAAAGAAAAGGACCTGGAGTGGGACGTGCAGAAACGCCGGCAGGCAGCACAAAGAATCCGCAAATCAATTTGGGTGGGTGGTCTCTCCCCTACCCGCGATCCAGCAAGTGGAGATTTATAGGTGCCGAGTTGCATGACGCATCACCATTAACCCACTCCAGTCCAACGTTCATGAAGACTCGATGGGTGGAGCTACCAACCAGCCAGGCGAGGACTGGAGCCTGAAAGAAGAGATCGGTCTCACGTTCCCGTCTGCTCCACTGTACACTGGAGTGGTTCCTTGTCCAACGTCAACACCTGAAAGAATCCGATTCAAAGCTTGCTGAAGCCATTTGAACCTGTGTTTTTCTAGGTGATATATGGGATACCCAAACGCTGCAAACTCAATGTGTTTATCTCGGAGGTATTTAGTATCCTTTCAGGATCCCTTCTGTACTGGACTTATCTGCATTGATCCAGTTTATGGTTTTGGATTTCGTCTCTTTGAGGCATTGACGCGACCCCTCGGTGGTCCCACGAACATGCGCCAGAGCTCCGACCCCGCATGCGCATGTGAGGGGCCGTTAAGCATACACACATACGCGTCAACGCATTGTCGGGGCTAAGGTCTAAACTAACTATAACGACAATCGCCCTTCGCTGCTTGGTGCGCCTTATCCGGCTTGGTACTGTAGGCGTTTGCTTGCTCGCCATTCTGGAGATAACGGCTGACGTGCGTGACGTCCAACGTTGCCATTGCCGGATTCGCTTCTGAGCCAAACAGACGAAGCAAGCACCAAGCGAATCTGCTTGATGCAGCATGCGTTGGCACATTAGCCCTGAAAAGCTCAGAAAAGCCTTGCCCATTGAGCATTTGATGGATATTTTTGCTCAGTATGAGTCCATCCCATCTTGCAAATTGCATAGACAATCTGGATGAGGAGCTACGCAGGATACATTTGAAGGGATAAGAGAGAGTTGGGTGCGCTGAACGTTTTCAAACGACGCTTGCTGGCCCAAGATCCAATTGCAGTGAAACCACACTCAGCATGTCTTTGCAGAAGGAAACCACTCCAAATCTATCGCCAACATTCGCTGTTTGACTCTTAGGCGTGTGTTATGACGGTACTGTACGATCCAGAGCAGAAAGGCCCGAACATACAGTGGAACTCCTTCAATGGACGGGACAGAAGACAACAGACCAGAGCAGGATGTGCGTATTTGTAACAGACCGCGCCTTTGCTGCGCATTTTCCCGGGCAGACCACTTTGTGCCATGTCTACTGAAGGTCTTCCCAACATGGAGAACGCGCTCAAGGCAGTTTACATAATCACAACATAGGAACTGAGCTTTAGGTAAAAAAATGGATTATTTATTGGTTTGGTATGGAGAGAATCGTGAAAACCCCTTCTTCACTTAAAATCCCAAGGGATCCCTCGACTCCCAATTCTTTATCTTGGCTTACTCCCTCCAGCTCCAGTCCCCATTGGAGAAGCAGACCGGCGCAAAGCGAAGAGAGCAAAAGCCGATACGAATAAATACGCATACGCAGTTGACACATACATAAACAGAGCTAGCTATTCTTCCATTGAGAAGGATTCATGGCAGCAGCCACGTCCTCCTCTCTCGCCCAGGCTTTATTCAACCAGCAGCCTCACCCTGTAGTTGTTCCTTGGCCTTGTTGACTTTACCTCGACGACGACGTATTCTCGAATGGCGCTCACGAGAGCACACACCAAACAGAATCAGTGGCTGCTGGAGAGCGCCAGCTTTCCACCAATCGCTATGCATTTTATAAAAAGAAACCTGTATGATTGGTGGAAAAGAAGTGTATCCAACAACGGACCGTTTCAAGGGGAACGAAGGGTGCGATCTTTCGCATCCATGAGACGCAATGATGGAGCTTTATTTCCCACTGGCTGAACGCCGCGTTGCTTTGTCACGCTGCGTCGCCACAGCATTAGGCCCTAGCTTTCCTTGAACCGGAACAGTGACGCGTACTGCGATAACGTGCAGCCCACTCACTCTCTTTATCGCCACAATGTATTACTTTCACTATCGCCATAGGTACTATCTCTCTGTCGTCACTCAGGCGTGTTTCTCTAGGCTTCAAGTCAGTTTAACGTCTCAGATGCAGCCACATGCGTCGCCTGCTCTGCTGAAGTGCGTGCAGTACTGATGCACCAGCACAGAGAAACAAACATACGACAGGTTCTTATGATGTCAGTAGTGTGGGCGATGTCTGGCCGCTGTCACGCATGCGACTACTAAGTACCGACTTGATCTTTTGGCTAGGTGCTTGGCTTGCGTGTGCGCGTTGCATTGGTGTAAGTTGAAGAGGCCAGTTTCGAATGATGCACGGAGGACGACGTCTGTCAGAGAAAAGGCGAAATATGTTCTTCAATGGTTCCGTGCGTAATGCCAGAGCTGCCAACAAGACGGAAGATAGTGACGTTGCGATGTGCTGGCTGGAAAGATTCATCAGCGAGCAAGAAGTTCTTGCCAAAATGGAGTTTGTTCCAGTGCTGATGTTAAGGCTGACGAAATAGTGTGTTCCACACTAAATTGGCTTTTGCAAGAATTTCCATATTTTACGGTGGTGCACACCAAGTCCACTACAATAGGAACATTCACTGTAACAGTCAAATCTCTCATAGTGTGTGCATGTAGTAAAGTGTATCTGAAGTTGATTGGCGACGAAATTCCAGGAAGCTTGTTTCACATTATTGCCACAACAGTTCATAGTTTCAGACACGTAGAGATTTTTCTAAGTAAACTAACAAAATGTTATGTGTTCCTCCCATACAGGGAGAGTAAACAGAAATTGGGGCCGGCCAGTGGCCTTCCCACGAGGGTTGGAATAGTTTTCAACTAGCAATCACGATGCATCAGCAGAGCTTCACACACTATCGTTTTGCCCCAAGCACAAAGATAACCCATACAGTAGCAAGATACCTTACGTCTATATTTATATACCTACCACACGACTGGTTAGCTCCAAAGTTGGAGTCAAATTGTTTTCGACATTTTCGACAGTATTTTTTGACGCTGCATTTTGGTTCCAGTGGTCCGATATCGACGAACAAGAATGGAAGGCCCTGCAGGAACGGAGAAGATCGTGCTGTCGACGGTGCGTGTGGGCGCGTATGCGTCTAAGGGCCTCAATCGCTGATCTCGATCGTTGGCTGGTCTATTGTGCGTCTGCGTAGGCCACGGGGGCCTTTTTCGGCGCCGCCGTCGGCTCGGTGGAGTCCGTGTGGTCCATCCCCAAGCTTGGTACGCGGGCGTTTGCTTTCCTGTGTCTTAATGGCGCAGGCCAGGGGCTAACTGTGTGCTGTAGGAGCCAAGCTGCCCAAGTTCTCTAACCAGATGAAGGTCATTGGTGGCCGCTCGGTACGTGCTTATCGCGTGTTCTATCGCGTGAGGGGGATCTATGCTGACTTGTTTTGGTGATTGTAGCTCGTCTTCGCTGCTGTGGGCGGCATCTTCGCCACGGGCGAATACGTCGCTGTGAGTCCATATATCCTGACCAGCTGTCTGTCGTAGAGCGCGTCTCTGAGTGTCTACTGTTTAGTCCCGCATTCGCCTCAAGGACGACTGCGTGAACGCCGGCTTCGGTGGTCTGCTCGTCGGTGTCGTGCCTGGTGTCGTGACCAAGAACATGCGCGTGGGTGTCGCCACGGGCGTCGTGGCCGGAGCCGCCATGGCCGCCTCCACCTTCTGGTGCGTAAAGTCTCTGTCTCTCCTGCGCCTCAAAGCCCAGCAGCTCATCCGCTCTCTCTGCCTTGCAGGTCGTCGAGCCAGGAGTCCCCTTTCGAGAAGTACGCCAAGGCTCGCTTCTCGGACCGAACGTAAGCGTAGAAGTGAAGAAGAACCGCTCCATTCATCGTGATGGAGCGCCCATACAAGCAGGCAAACAGAGAGAAAAGAAGCGACAGTCCTGCGCAGCCTAGTGGTGTCTTTATGTCTCGCTCTGGTCCTGCTACGACACGACGGGGGACAGACTGGCGCAGTTGGAGCCATAGAACCCGGGGAAGCAGGTGCATTCGCCGCTCGTATAGTCACAAATACCCCGATTGGCACAGTCCACGTGGCAGAGGTTCCCCACGGCACCGGCGGCGTTCCCTCCTGCAGCTGTGACGCCGCTGCAATCGATGTCGTTGACCGAGGTCATGGGGTCGTTTCCTGAGGGACAGTGGCCTGGGCAAGCATTAGTCTTGATGTAAGAAGCAAACGAGAGCAGCGTAACTGGACGTACGCAGAGAGCAATCGGATCCAAACCACTCCGCAGTCTGGGTCTCCCCGGAGGCAAGCCCGACGGTCCATGAGGAATCGCAGACGCAGCCATAGAGTCTGTTCTGGTCCCACGTCGTCGTGACCTGGCAGCACTAGTGTCAGGCATCTGGGTCGTCCATTGTGGAATAGGGAGGGGGCCGCACTTCTGCGTTCGCGTAGACTGTAGCCGCCGAAAGCGGCAGCGCATCTGTGAGTGTAGCCATCTCACTCATGCTGACGCAGTTCCCATGGCCAGAACAGTCGTTGGGGCACGATCCTGTGAGGTGCAATCGCTGAGAGAGAAGGCAGATCAAAATATCAGCAGACAGAGTGTACTTCGCTGGCATGCGGCTCCTTCGTATCCGGTGTAACAGCGGCAGAAGCCAGTCGAGCGGTCGCAGACTCCGGCATCAGCGCATTCCGTGCTTGCATGCGCCGTGTTGGCGGCCGAGGGGATGTCCCCCCACGAAGGAGCTGAAGGACACACGCCTGCATGCATAGTGGTTACGCAGCGGCCATTACAACGCAAGCGAGAGAGAGTGCTTACGCAGAGAACAGTCCGGTGCAGCGTAGTTGGCGATGTCCGTGGGGGCGCCAAAGCCTTCGAAGCAGGTGCAGGTCTTGGTGGCCGTGTTGCAGCGCCCGTGGCCGTTGCAGTTGTTGAGCATGGCACACAGATTGCCCGTACTCACGCCCGTCTGCCCATTGGCTGCGCTCTCCAGGCCACAGCCGATGGTCAGAATGAGTAGCCACCTTGGGCTCATACCCGCTCAGCGAATGATTTGAAACTTTCGATTGCCGGTTTACCCGCTCAGCGAATGGCTTCCTTGTGGAAATTAAATATGGTGTGCGCCACATCAATAGATCTGGCGTCGTTTCGCTGGTGCAACATGAGAAACCTTGATTTAAGGACCATGAAACCAGAAATTGTTGTATTGCATCATTCAAATCCTTTTTCGTACACTGGTATAGTCGCAAAAACCAGGGAGAGGGACTCTCTCCCGCGGCGCTTCCGCTAAGTGCGAAGTTTCCCTCCATGACGGCAGAAAAAGATCCGTGGGAAGAAGGAGCAAGCGCGTCCTTCCCCCTGCGGTCGGTCAGTCGCGTGGCCTGCGTCCTGCATCCGTCCCTTGGTCTCGCGTGCGACACCGCCTTTGTCCCTCTGCCCGTCGCCTGCCTCCTCAGAGTGGGCGTCTGCGAGGGTATCCATCTGCCAGCTGGGTCCACGCGAGAAGGAGAAAAGGGGCGCAACTGCGGCCGAACCCACCACTGGAAAAAAGCGCGAGAACGCCTGCGGACGACGGACGTCGCATAGCTCGATCAGTTTCGGACGAGCATGGCGGAAGACCCCGAGCCACGCAATGTGCGGCTGGTCAGCAATGTAAGCAGCGAAGAAGCGGCGTCGCTGCCGTCGTCGCCCACTGCTGCGGATGCCGACATGCTGCTGCCGCTGCCCTATGTGGTGCCGGCGTGTTCGCTGACGATCCAGTCCAAGCGCGCACTGATCGTGCGCAATGCGCTCGTGGCATCTGATGGTGGGATACATACGTTTGTATTGCAGTTTGCTAATCGCTAGGGTGAATACTGATCTTCCTATGCTGTGTGCAGTGGCGAAATGCTCAATTGAATCGCTCATGGCAGCGCTGGATGATCACAAAGGCGGGGCTGAAGTGACTCTGGATGAGTTCCTGGAGCTCATGCGCTGCCTTCCGACCCCATTGCGCAGTCGTGAAGCCTTCCGGTCGGTTGAAGAAACACTCCAGCGCATCTACAAATCGTTCCACGTCGCCCATCGCGTGAATATCTATCAGGTCAGTGATCCTATCTGTCGTGTGATGCAGTCAAACTGCCATTTACAAGAACATGTCAATGCCCTGTAGCTTGGCATCAGCTGCCTCCCATTGATCAACGGCACTTCACAAGACAAGGTGCAGGCTGCAATCCAACTGAGTCTCAAAGGCTGTGGTGTGCCTCGAGATGACCCGATCACAGTGTCAGTGCTTTGCAATGCGCTTTCCGGTCTGCTGCTTTCGATCTCGGCCATCTTTGACTTGGAGTCGGCAACGCCAGACCAGCTGCAATCGACCGGATCGATTGTCACGACGTGTGCCAATGGAGTCATCGCTCGGTTGTTCACGTTTTATGAGCTGCCTAAAAATGGAGCTGTGTCGTTTGAAAGCCAGGTGTGGCCCTGGATCGAAGAAAACAGCGCGAAGGTGCTCCCGTGGCTGAAGCTTGTCGATCAAATGAAGTGGCCGACCACAAAACGATTATTTTCGCCTACGAAGGTTTCATCCAGCAGTCCAGACGAAAATGATCCAGCTGGTGAACCTCAGCGCACCCTCAGCTTTCGATTCTCTCCGGTTGATGGCGGGTCGTTAAGCATTGGAGAATTACAGGCACTCAAGCTGCTGGATCTATTGATTATCTCATCATTCACCAAGCTGCTGCCGCAAACTATGTACGACACCTTCGTGCAACATACTGGCGATGGACTTTTAGAAGAAGAAACGTTTCTGGAAGCGATTGAAGAGCTGATCAGCATGACCGATATGTCGCACTTGATGCATGAAGGCTCTTTTTTGGACCAAATGATTGATCTGTTTCGGTGCTACTTGCCGGATCAATGCCGGAAAGTGGATGCATTTGAAATTGCTGCTGGTTTCAGCTTGCTCACATGGGGATCAAAAAGTGACAAACTTTCTGCGGCATTCCATTACTTTGATGCAGATAGCAAGGGCTTTTTGAATCGACAGCAGCTTTGGCGCTTCGTGAGATCGATTTTGATTCTGCTACTTCATTTTTCACCTCCGGCCGATGGTGTAGTTCAGCGCTATGGATCTCTTGCAGAGCTCGTGGACACAGGTGAGCAAGAAATCATGGACATGATCACAGATGGCATAGACGAAGGGTATGAAGATTATGACGACAACGAAGAAGAAATGTATGAAGATGATGCAATTGAAGGTGATGAAGAGCACCAGGATGAAAGCCATGCTCTAGCAAATTCTGATTTACGATCGGGTATGTACACGTTTGAAGATTTTGGACTGTGGTACAATACGTATGGTCACAAGATTATGAGCTGGTTTGAGCTGTTGGACCTTTCTAAATGGATTTTTGTGTCGCCAAAGTTCAAGGTGGAACATCTCGATGTTAAGCCTGTTGATCCCGTCATGGCAAGCACCAACTATTACACAGCCAATAACATCCAAGTCGACGTTGACGGGGAAAACTCTGGAGATATTAACGATCTGAAAAATCAAGCGTATCTCACGTTTGCTGATGTGATTGCAGAAGAAGATGAAGAAGATGATGTGAGCACAAATGGGAGACCTTATCCACCTCCACCTCCAGCATACTCAGAATCTTCGTTCACGTCAACCGTCACAGATCAGCGTTCAAGCCAAAGATCAAGAAATAGCAGTATTCCTAGCACTCTGCCTGCGATCTGCCTTAAAAACGAGATTGTTCTGGAGTTTGACCTGCCATTTGATGCCGACGACGATGCAATTACAGAGCTTCCATTGACGACTTTGAGTTTCGATAACGGTGATCTCATTCAGTACTTCGAATTACAACGGGTGATCAAGTTCCATACAGTGCCACTTTATCGTCTATTCGAGGTTTTCGAGCCGTACATGGAAAACCCGAACACGGCGTGCATTGAAAAGAGTGTATTTGAAGCATGCGTACGGAAACTTTTGCCTGCTGATGTTGCTGCTAGTATCGCTGGAGCATTTGGTGTGCACACGAATACGCGTGTTCCTCCGCCAAGTGTCGGTCGCGGCAAAGATTCCAAAATGGTGGCAGATATACTATCACGGCTTTTTTTCGCATTCAACCGCGGTGGAACAGGCAAGATTGATTTAATCGAATTCGCCTCTGCATTCACAATATTTTGTGCGGGATCTAAAAGCGAAAAATTGGCTTTTGCTTATCGTTTATTCGATGCGGATCAAGATGGTTGTCTGACTCGGCGCGAAATGTGGAAGTTTCTGCGTGCATTCTTGACCATGCTACTTGCGCTTGGCAACGGAGCGGAATTATCTGCCGAAGCAATTGCAAGTGTTGCTGATACATCCGCAATTGAAATTGCAGACTGTATATTCAAGGACACCAACAAAACTTACAGCACCCGAAACTTCCCACCAACATATCACCAAGGGCGTAGTCATCGACTCAGCTTGGATGAAGCAGAAGAAGCACCAGTATTGAAGCAAAATCCTGGGCGACGTGATCGAAGCAGATATGAACATCGGGGGTCGCTTCCTGATGCAAAAAATATTGCTCTTGCAGGGGCAGCATCAAATGCTGCTGGTGCTGGTGCTGGCCGAGCGTTTGTTAGAGGTGGTGTGGTATCTTTTGAGGAATTTGCGCGCTGGTATTCGACCAATGGATATTCTTTGATAGCATGGATCGAGTTATTAGATACAAAGAAGTGGCCAGAAGTGAACAGCAGTGTTACTGAAGCTATTCTCAAGTACGTCAGTCGACAACAGCATGCTCTGGAACTAGTTGCACAACGCCAATCAGCTGGTCCAGCAGAGTCAGATTTCTTTTCAGATGACACTGAGGCTTCAAATGATGAGAACGACGACGGGTACCAGAGAAAAGAACGGAGTTCTTCTCTTGAAAATTTCTACCCCGAGTCCAACATGCCGCCGATGCTGAAAACCGACAATCCAACAACAATCGATCGCAATGCTATGGTCGCAGGAATGGACACTGTTAGTGGTATTGCCCATCTGATCACTTCACCACCGAACTCGTCAACATCTGCAAAAGATTTATCTTCAGTCGCGCTTCAGTTCAAATTGACGAGCTATGACAACACGGTTTTGCGGATTCGACTGAAGGACGTCGCAATTGTATACACCGTATCCGAGCGATTAAATTTCAGCAGCATGACATGTGGAGATTTATCAAAGCTTTTGAATCAGCATGCTCAAGGTCGAGCGTTGACCAAACGAGGTTATTTGCGCGCTATGCGCCAGTTGGTGCCTCGAGATGAACTTTCAAACGAGGACCAAGAGTTTCTGTCTTTTCATCTATTGCGCATTTTCACGCTTTTTGAAAGTGAATCGGTTATTCAAGATGACAGTGATAGCGACGAACAAGATCAGACAGATGAGCATACGCGCTCGAAAGTGCAAAAGTCAAGCTCAGTGGATAAGCTCCAGCTTCTTGCTGGTATGAGCATTTTCTGTGGGACTTCTAAAAGTGCAAAGCTTGGAGTGCTATTTAAGTTAATCGGTGCGCAAGAAAACGGATTTGTATCACGTCGTCATCTTTTCGAGCTGCTTAAATCCATCTTGGTGGTCCTTTTTGCCTTCTCCAGCTTCAACACAAACAAGTCGCATACCAATGATACGACTACGACGAGTGCACTAAGCACAAATTCCGCTGCCGAACGTGCAGCTAGCGCAGTCATCTCCAAGCTGTTTTGCGAAGCCAAATGCCGGTATACCGATTCTATCAGTCTTGCTGAATTTGCTGCATGGTACGCGGCAGGCGGATACATGGATTGCCCTTGGTTAGAATTGCTGGATTTGTCAAAATGGCCTGCAAAAGAAGCATTTGCCGCAAGTAAACGTGAAAAACCGTTGATATATGCTTTTGATATGCAAGATGAAGGCAATATTTTGCATTTTACAGAGAGCGACATCTCCACGTACCTCTTCATGATTCGATCGACAAAATTGGGTGAGCTGAGTGTAAGCAAGATATATGATGCGCTCTTGGCCTATGCGACACCATCGGCTGAGGAAGCACGCAAGCTGACAGTTGCAGCCAACAAATCGATGGCAAATGGGCAAATTTATTCATATGGTGGGCCCACAGTTGAAGAAGATGAAGGAGCGTACATGGAGATTACGCGGAGCAATTTCTATGAATGCATCCGCAGTTTAGTGTCCAAGGAAGGCATGTCAGAAAAGGCACAGCAAACATCGTCGAAGTTATTGTCGCGTATTTTCAACGTTTTTGATCGGAAGCGATGTGGTCGTGTGAACGCACTTGAACTGGTTTGTGGCATGAGCATTTTGGGTAAAGGATCGAAAAGTCAAAAGCTTATGATGGCATTTGATTTCATTACAAAAATGCGACAACAACGAAATCGAACACTCAACAATTTTGCCTCAACAATGGCTCAAATGGGTGGCGGAGGATACAACAGTACTTCGACCGGAGGAGCTGCATTTGGTTTAAACAGCTTTCGTGCCCCCATGTCGATGGCTACTGGTTTAAGACGCTCAATGCTGCAAACAGAAACAAATGCACTACCTCATTCGGTATTATTCATCTACCTCCGCTCGTTCCTTTTGTCTTTAATGGCACTGAGCGACGGTACTTACCGACTTGGATTGGAAAAGATTTATGTCGAAGCAGACGATTTTATTGAAGAAGCCATGGGCGATTTGATGACAGACGTCTCAAATACTGGTACCACGGCTGTTGCGACAACTAGTGGATTCGCAAGCTACGGGAATGTTCGATCAAGGGCACGGGTCACTTTTGAGCAATTTGGCGAGTGGTATAACACGAGTGGTTATGAATTGATATCGTGGGTAGAGCTCTTAGATGTTCAAAAATGGCAAGAACAGCACGATGTTCAGGAGCAGGTTGCAACTGCCACGGCTGGACGCCCAAAGAGTAGGCGTGTGGTCGGCATGGGCTCGCAGCGTCCAGGCAACCAACACGTGTCGATGAATGCTCAGCCATTGCAATCTGTTCAGCCTATCGAACATTTCCAGAGTACAAAACCAGTGACCAAAAGGAAGACAGTGCGACAGAGTGACATTGTTTCGACACCGTATCCAATTGACAAGGCAAGCGCTGACGAAAAGTTGAAGAAAGCTACTGAGCGACGTGATTCGATCGGCGCGATTAGTCTTTGCTCTGATGGACCAATAATGGTATTTTCTGTTGCCAAACAAGCAGCTGAACTGCAGTTCTTCCATGAAGACGTCACAAGGCTGCGTTATTTCTTGTGTCAGACCCAGGTGCACACAGTTGCTTCATGGCATCTAACCGCAACGCTACAAGATATTTTGCACATTCAGCGCCAAGTTGCTGCTACAGCGTTGACGTCACGAAAGCAATTTATTCACGCCTTCCAGTATATGTGTTCAACCCATCAAAACGACCCCGGCAGTCAGCAAGGATTCCTAGGAGAGGATTCAGTGGATCTGCTGCATTCTATGTTGGAAGTGTTCAAGCGTGAACCTGATGATATTTACGCACATGAAAATGGTGGTGGAGATGAAGACGATGATGATGAAGACGACGGAAACGATCTAATCGATTTTGGAGCCGCTGTCTGTGGAATGCTCGTAATATGCGAGGGATCTTTGAGTGACAAACTTCAGTGTAGTTCATTCCTGCTGAACCAGAGCATGGAGAAAGATTCCGACATGACTCAAATGGGGACCCTCAAGGCTTGTTTGACTCACTACTTGATGTCATTCTATGGCATGAGTAGCTCATTGAGTGCCGAAGTTGCTCGCTATTCTGCTGAATTAGGCGCTAACGACGTATTGCAAGCGTTCGAAGCGTGCTATTCTTCTCCCCGATCTGGCTCTTCCGATCGAACTCAAGATGAAAAACCCAGCGATCCATTGGACATGGATAAGTTGGTTTCGCTCAAGGAGTTCAGTGAGTGGTTCGAAGAAGCGAGCTCGTCGCACTCATGGCTCGAGCTGGTTGAGCTGGAGCATTGGCCTAGCGCCATCAATGTGTGTGGCACAGATTCGAACTCATCGTAAATTGTAGGAGAATAGGTAGACTGCATTGATGCATTTTAGCTAATACTGTTTATTCGCATGTCCACATGCAGGATGCAACGTTGGATTCTCTCTCATTGCTGCTTGCGTTTATCCACCGGATTTTCTGCGGCGTCTCCATGCAGTAGACATGCCACACCCGCGAGAATGATCGTAGCGCCAAGGAACCATCGCATGGGCAGTTGCTCCTGGAAGAACACGTAGCCGCCTGCTGCCTGCAGGATAGAGAAGAGATGGCATGAGCCATTGCCATCCACGTTGAACGAAAGTTGACAACGCACCGAAAGCATGAAGTTGACCGCGGCGCTTGTGACAGTGGCTGTGAGGGAGTCTGTCTCGTGGAGGCCTTTGACAAAGGCGTTGAGCATAAGGCCGTTGCAGCTGAGCATGAGCACGAGGCTCACAATGCGGATCGCGGCTTGCAACTGGAGTATTATCAAGAACAACAGTTGGATTATTTAGGCTATAATAAGCAGCCACCGAGGGCAGTCACCATGTCGCAGGAGATCCACAGAAAGCTTTCGTTGTGCGAATGACAAGACGTGAGTAGATATTGCAGCGCAGGAGTGTCTCCATCTGCGCCAAACTACAGCGAGACTAGAGGTTCAGCTCACCAAACGATATATGCGCAGCTCCATGGGCTCCTTACCTTTCCACAGAGGCCCGCAGCGGCTGCAAACACACCTGCCAGAGCACTGTGCAGTGTAATAGGGAGGTCAGTGCTCTTGTGGACGGCCTTTGGCTGGCGCAATCAGAGAGAGCGAGAGGCCTCCAGTCCCACCTGCTGCGCATGAGCTCACGAATGCAGCAGAATACGCTATTGACAGTGTCTCAGATGTCCACAGTTCGGTGGGGTGGTCCACATCATGTCGCACTGAACTTGCTTCCGTCCGTCAGCTGAACTCCTAATGAATGGAATGGAGTTGATTCGCTTTGGGGTTCTTGGTTCTTACTGGTACTACGCACTACTGCTACTAGAATATACAATACGGGGGAGCTCGTGGTCTCTCTCGGGGGCTCCGAGTCTTCTCTAATATCACAACACGGGTCTCTTCTCCCGTCACTCGTTAAGCCAGCGCGCTCGGCATGCGTCTTCGCACGAAAAGCGGCGGCTCGGGTCTGGATGCAGCAGAGACGACAGCAGATACACGGCCAGGGCCGACAACTTGGCTGGGAACAGCCATGATGGGAACGACACCGCACGGCTGCCTCGTCGAGGGCCGGCGCCCAGCAGCTGCGAGGTGCTGGGGCTTCTCCAGAGCGCTCCGTTGCCAGCGCACTGCTCCGTCGGGAGCGGTCGTATCAGTGCATTGGAGGGCGTGAGCTGCTGCTGGTTGTTGCACGGATGCACTTGGGGAAGCCGTGTGGAGGTGTCGCTGATGGAGGACGCTCCGCCGACCGAAGCGCTTGCTGTGGAGCGCAGGCTTGGTGGGGCGAAGAGCTCCTGATCGAACATGAGCTTGCCCGTGTGCGCGTCGTAGGGCAGCGAGCGTATCCACTCGCAGAACTTGAGATACCGGGGACAGGTCGAGAGGTCCTTGCCGAAGGGAAGACTGCCGGCCAGCAGGCCGTATAGGATTACGCCCACAGACCACATGTCGGCCTTGCGGCCGTCGTAGCCGTAGCGGGCGTTCTGCAGTACTTCCGGCGCCACGTAGTGCGGCGATCCCACCATGGAGTTGAGTCGGCGGAAATGCAGCGGCGTGAGCACGCTAGCGGCGGCCGAGTCGTCGCCCTCGGGCAGTAGCTCCAGCGCACTGACGCCGTCGCTCTGTGTGTTGCCGCTCACGGCCGCGATGAAATGCGCCGAGAGCCCGAAGTCCGCGATCTTGAGCACGTCCGAGTCGCTGAGCAGCAGGTTCTCGGGCTTGAGATCGCGGTGCACGATGCCCAACTGGTGGCAGTAGCGCACGCCGGCCAGCAGCTGCGCGAAGTATGCGCGCGCCGTGTCCTCCTCCACGCCGTTGTCCGAGCGGATGCGGTCGAAGAGCTCGCCACCGGCCGCGAGCTCCAGCACGAGGAAGATCGTGCTCTTGGAGGGCTGGATCAGCTCCAGCACGTCGAAGAGCTTGAGCACGTTGGCGTGGCCGCCGTCGCGCATGTGGCCCGAGACCGAGTTGCCCGTGAGCTTGTGCATGTGCGCAATCTCGCGGTAGATTGTGCGGCGGCTCTGCAGGAACGACTTGTACTTGGCCGGCAGGGCTGGGATGGTGTAAGCCACGTCGCCCAGCTGGACCGTTTCGTCCGGCCGCGGGAAGAGCTGCGCCGGGGCCGACAGCATGAGCGCGTCGTCGTCGTCCTCGTCGCTCTCCTTGCGTTCCTCGTGTCGATGACGCGGATGCGGCGACGACGACGTGGAGCTCGAGCCGGACGACGACGAAGACGACGAGGAGGACGACGAAGACGAGCTCTCGGACACGGGCTCCTCGGGACTGGCGCGCCGCAGATCATCGGCGTCCTCGTCCGCGTCCAGCAGCCACAGCGAGACGCACATCTCGAGCGTGAGCTCGCGCATCAGACCCGAGCGCGCGTCCACGTAGCAGGCCAGCAGATCGCGGCGGTTGGGCAGCGCGACCCAGAAGACGTTCTCGAGCGTCATGCCGCGCACGTTGGCCAGCACGGGCACGCCCTTCTTGACGACCTCGGCGCGACGCAGCGTGGCCGGCGAGCAGAGCTTGTAGCCCACGGGGTTAAGGATCTTGATGGCCACCTGCCGCCGCGCGCGCGTGTCGAAGGCCTCATAGACGTCGCCGGCAATGCCGCCGCCCAGATAGTTGCCCATGGCGTAGCGCACGCTGCGGCCGCAGCCGGAGTCCGAGGCCACGCAGATGCTCTGGCCGTCGTAGGCTGAGACCAGCACCGGGCCCACGTTGGCCTCGCTCAGCGGCATGTACTTGCCCTTGAGCAGCGCCATGGTGCCCATGCGAGAATGGAGTGACAGTGAATGCTGCGTTTCTGCGAAAAGAAAAGGCGTGGCGTAAGCTAACGCGTAAACTACCGGCAGGCCTTCTTTACTGACCGCCCCGTGGTTACGCTGGATTGTTTGAGGTTGCTTGAATAAGAGAGACGGATCCTTTGAGAAAAATAATAGAAAGCTGAGATGTGATCTTGGGAAATTTACACGTGTAACTGTATCGTAAATTACAAGCGGGCTCACCACGCGCTCTCTCTTTTTCTTGTCGCCGGCTGCGCAGAAAAGAATTAAATAACTCCAAAGCGTAACCTTCCGCCAAATTTTAGAGCAACGTATCCCTGAGGTTACGGGCAGCCGGGATTACGTAAGAGCGTAACCCCTAGCCTGCCCCTTCCCTTTCAGATCTTGACGGCAGAGAATCAGGATTCAAGTCCGTAAACCTTTTGCGCATACAGTGCTTGCACATCTTGCAGTAGTAGGGGCTACTATTAGGTCGATGTCGGTGGGCGCTGGAAATGGCGCATGAGCATCAGATGGAGCTGCTGGGGCGGGAGCTCGGATGGGCCTTCGCCTACGCGTCCAGAGACCCCCGAGAGACGCGCTGTCTCGTGCAGCAGCCAGATCAGACTTCTGGTCCGCAACTGGCCGAGTGGGTGGTGCGTCAGTTGCCCTCAATGCTCAATAGCAGCAGCAATAGAGGCAGTCCAGCTCTCTCTGCGAACAAACGATCCTTGCCGCGCGGGTTGTTACGGGGCCTAGACGCGCAGCTGGAAGACGCGCTTCGTAGTAGCAATGGACCAAGACCTGCACTTCCCCATGCCGATGTGACCGCTGACCTGCCGGTACGCTGGCATCGTTGCATCTTGCATTGATTACTGTCGTCGTGTCGCCTGATATGTATGCGTCGTGGCTTAATCGCAGGACAGCGCCATGGATGCGCTGGAACGCCTGTACGACGCGATCCCTCGATACAAGTCGCAGCAGGACCAGAGGCTCGCGCAAAGCGGTCTGTGGTCGAGTCAGGCGCGCTCCCGGTCTCCGCACCTGACGCCATTGCGCGGTGTCTTCTCGACTGCTGACAACGACGCCTTGGCTGTGTTTGAGTACGAGGCGTCCTCCATGCAGGACGTGCTCAAGTACAACCGCCACGTGCTGCAGGATGAAGGAGCTCTGGATGTAAGTGCAGCATGTTTTTTGTCTATTGGACTGGGGTAATGGACTGATCAAGAGCTGTATCAACAGGGCCCCGAGGGCGCTCTGGCGGATCTCAAGCGCCGCTTCGTGCTGTTCCAAGTGTGGCAGGTGCTGCGCTTCCTGCACGACAGAGGTTTGGCTTGGAACGGCTTGCGGCCAGCCACAATCTTCCTCAACGACAATCTCTGGGTGCGTCTGGGGCCCTGGCCTTGCTCCCAAAGCCAAGAGATCATCCCACCTGAGCCTTCCTGGTCGTCAGAGCACCACGTGCCGCGCTGTCTGGAGACGTTTGATCCTCGCTCGATCACTGAGCGATGGTGCGACGGTGATGTGAGCAACTTCGAGTACCTCATGATGCTCAACAACGCGGCCGGACGTCGAATGGTACGATAGCAGTAGCCAGGTTTCCTGACTGCGAGAGCTAATATGATGTTCATGGCACTGTGCTGCTTAGATTGATGGTGCGTTCCACCCGTTCCTGCCATGGGTCACGGACTTTCGCGGCTTCCAGAGCGGCTGGCGGGATCTCACCAAGACCAAGTTCCGGCTGAACAAGGGCGACGCGCAGCTTGATCGCACCTACGAGAGCAGCGTCGTGCCGCACCACATCACGGAAAGCCTATCGGAGATCACGTACTACATCTACATGGCCCGACGCACGCCCATGGCGCTCTTGCGCCAAGTAGTGCGCTCCAATTTCCAGCCGAAGGAGTATCCGGGCACTATGGCGCGCATGTTCGACTGGACGCCGGATGAGTGCATCCCCGAGTTCTACACGGACGCTCGCGTGTTTGAGTCCTTGCATGGCGATAGTGAGATGGAAGACTTGCGGCTACCTGACTGGTGCTTTGGTTACGCTCACGCATTCATTCGCGGCCACCGGGCGATGCTGGAGAGCGAAGAAGTGTCGCGTCAGTTGCATTCATGGATCGATTTGAGCTTTGGTGTCTCACTGAGTGGCGATTGCGCAGTGAGAGAGAAAAACGTCCCGCTTAAAGTCCATGGAGACGCCGCTCGCTGGGGCAAGAGTCCAGGATTCGTGCAGATCTTTGACGTGCCGCATCCGTCTCGAAAGATCTCCCGCGAGACGACCGGCGACGAAAGTGAGTTGCCTGAGATGGCCCAGGAGATTCGGCCTGATCAGGAGAACGAGCGCGTGCGGCGCAAGTATACGAAGGTCTACCGCCCAAGTGAGATAAAACAGCAAGTGAGCACCATGCTATCCAAAGCCATGACTATCGCCAACGAGGCACACGACGTCGGATTCACTAACGACAACGGTACGATACTCGACAGCTCTAGCAAGACCATGGCTGGGGCTACCGGCGGAGCTACTGGACAGGGCTTAGTGACGGCACCCGCTTCGACGCAGGAGTCCAAGGCTCAAGTTATCGCTAGGCTGCGGCAGCGCAAGAAGAGCAAGTCTCGCACACGCTTCCAGGGTCTGGAGTTGCCTGGATCGCCTGTGCATGTTCGTGATGCGGCTGGAGGAAGCACGCGATCTCCGACAGTGTCTTCGCGTCTTGCGACGGTGCTCCCTCACTTTTTCCAGAACGAGTTGTCTCAAAGTGGAGGACCAAAGAACGGCATCACAGGCGGGGCTGGCAACAACGACAGTGAATCTCCACCGCCCACTGCTGTTGTACCTACGAGTACAACGCAAACGCATCCGCAGACCAACGGTAATTCTGGTGGATCGGATGAGCTGTTGCGGGTGCTGAGTGTTACGACACCACACAACAGCGGCGTCTCCAACACCAGCGCTGGTCGCCTAGCGCCGACAGGCAGTCCTCACACTACGAGTACACACATCTTCCGGGATCTCTGGCAACAGCTGAGCAAATCAGACGACGACGAAGCAGATCCCCTGAGCGGCGACTCCGGAACAGTGCTCTCTGAGTTTGACTGGCAAGACACGCAGTACGATGCTCTGGACGAGACTGGTCTGCAGCTGTTGCACGTGGGGCTACCGATCCAGATATCGGAGGCCAACGAATTTCAGCAGCCACTGCCACCAGCCATCGCTGCTGCAGCTGCCATCGGCTCCTCTCGGTTCCGCTCCATGGCCGAGAGGTCCACGTCGAAAGACACCGGCCCGGATCTTGAAACGCGCGTTCGATTGCGAGGAGTTGCCGACGCTGTGGTGGACTCTGCCTACGCGCTTCCGCCCGAGAAACTCGCGGAGGTGAGATTCTGCTTCTCGGTGGTTGATTTGCTGGCAATTTAACGATCGGACTTTGGATAGGCGCTGCCGGAGACGACCAACATGTCTGAACTGGAGCTCGCACAGGCTGCGGACTGGTTCGCATTGGGCTGTGTCATCGCTGAACTGTATACACTCACGCCGCTCTTTTCGCAGCGATCCATCGTGGAGTACCTCGATTCGTACGCAGATGCCATGGAATCTGGTGGCGCCGGCCCATCATCCAACGCTTCGGATGAGTGGACGTCGCTTTTGTCCAGCCTGGCGCAGTCAAGTGAGCCTTTTAGCGTGCACTGGAACCACCGCGTGGCTGAGCGACTCAAGGCTCTACCTATGAACCTGAAGGTACGAAAGCTGAGAAATGAGTTCGACCTGATGGGATTTCTCAACCGTTTGAATGTTTGTCCGTACCTCATAGAACGCTGTGTTGGCTTTGATCCACCCGGATCCACGTGAGCGGCTGCTAATGACTGGCGTGCTCGATGGGGAAGACGTTTTCTCTCAGCTGCAAGTGCTGCAGAACCACGACCAGCAACGGTCGATGAGCTTCAAGCGAGTCCTCACAGACGAAGACTTCTGTCCTGCTCAATCGCCACTCTTTCCCTCGGAATTCCAACTGCTCTATCGCTTTCTGTCGCGCCTGCACCGGTCCGAAAAGTGGAACGATCAGTTCACGACCTCACTCAGCTTTCTCCCGGCACTGATGGATCTCCCAGTGCAACAATTCCGCATCGTTCTTCCAGTGATCAAGCAATTCTTCCAGTCAGAGGCCCACGCGACCGCCAATGAACGTGTGACGCTGGCTGTCGTGTTTCTGTTGAGGCCGCTGGGCAAGCAGATATCCCGGACGGTCTTGCGGATGGACATGCTGCAGGACGTCTTGAAGCTCTACGAAAGCTCGGAGCTGTCGTTCCTCGTAAAGATCTGTCTGTCGTCCCCCGAAGTCCTCGCAGGCTTACTCGAGAGCTTCGGCAGTGCGGTGTTTCTCGAAAGCTTCCTTCCTGTGCTGATCGATTGGCTGGTGGCCGGGGCCAGTTATCCTTCAACCAGCAGCAATCGCCATGCGCTCAACAACGGTTCTTCCTCCCGTGGTGGTCAATCCGTCTCAATCCAAGCCAAGACAACTGGCTCGCCTCAATTCGCACCTGAAGCCTGTGCTGTCGCTGCCATCGGCGTGGGGGAGCTGGCCTCGCCACAGATGCTAGGCCCATCACTCGCAGCCAAGTACATTCTGCCATCGCTCCTGCAGCATTTGGGCCGGATCCGGCCTCGATGGACCAAGCTCACTGAGCCCACGTCGGTGGTGCTGCGCAAGAAAGACTCGGTATCGGAGCGGCTCAATGGCCGGAATCACGATGGCATCCACGTGACGTTCCTGCGCAAGGCCAGTCTGTACGAGCCGCACTACCTCGCAGATGCTGTCCTGCTCGTTTGTCGCGAGGTGAGCGAGCTCCCGATCTGCCAAGTGCTGCTGCCGCATCTCTTCGACGTCTTGCCGAAGCTGGTGGACCTGGCCGAGGGCATCGGTGCCGTCCAGCTCGACGGTGTTCCGGTATGCTCCCCTCGATCGATACCGCTTGCTGGTGTCTGGTGCTAGATCTAACCTCCCACTCTTTTTGTGTGCAACAGGATGAGCTGGGGCGAGAGATCTACGTGATCTTGCGCATGCTCCGCCACGTGGTCCGCAGTCTCAGCGACGCGTCCATCCAGCGCGAGATCCTGAATTACCGAGGCCGCGAGCCGCTGCTGGAGATGCTGGGCAGCATCGAGCCTCCACTTCTGCACCCACGCACCGCCGCAGCGATCCTGGCGGCCGCCAAGGCATCTTCAAGCTCGACCTCCAGCGCCAGGAAGAAGATCCTGCACTCGCTGAGCTACCTCAAGCCCGAGAGCAGCCAGGACCTGCGGGCCTTCACTGTCGTGGGCCTCGCGCGCACGATCGTGTCGATCTGCCAGAAGCTCGGAGCCGACGCCACGCTGGCCATGCCGTCCGTGGTGCAGGCCGTGAACACGTTCCTCTCGCGCTGCAGCGTCGTGTACGCCGAGTTGGAGATCTCGAACTTCCAGTGGGCCATCGCCAGCGAGATCGTGAGTGAGCTGTGCGTGCCGCTGCGCAGTCTGCTGGGCCGAGAGCTCTTTGACAAGCACTTCGGCGTCGTCCAGAGCAGCTCGGTGCTGCAGTTGCTACTGCTGCCGCTCGGGGGCGAGCGAGGTGATCTGGACTCCCGACGCAGCTTCAGCAACGCCACGGGCCGCACGCCGAGCATGCGACAGCGGATTTACCCCCACGACCACAGCGGCGACGCGGAGCAGCAGCAGCAACTGACCAGGACCATGCCGGTGCGTCGGCCGCAGTCGGACTCTGCGGCTTTGTCCCCATCGGAGCCCGCTCCGAGCCCAGAGCTGATCCGCTTCGCGTACCGAACCGTGTGTCTGAACGCTGTCAAGGCCACGAGCTTCGGCGGCGTGCCCATGGAGCTGCTGCACCAGCCGGAGCTGGGCCAGGAGATCCTGCACACACAGCAGGAACGACGCAAACGCAAAGCCTCGTGGTCGGCTACGCTCCAGCGCTCACCCGGAGACCTCGTGTGGCTTCGCGGTCTCGTCCGCCAGCCATTTACGCCCCGAGCGACCGCGGACCCAAGTGGCGACCCCAATGGTGGCCACAATAGCAACCGGCCGCCAGTGTTGCTGCCGTCCGCCGCTGTGGGTTCGGCCGCAAGACGGCCCATGGGTAGTAGCTGGCTGTTCCAGGGCGAGATCCACCACTCGTTCAAGGCCCACTCCAGCGGCATCCGGACGCTGAGCGTGGACGACGACGAGGAGCTCGTGTTCTCGGGCAGCAAGCATGGCATGTGCCGCGTGTGGCGGCTATCGAACCCCACGCAAACGCAAGCCGCCGTGCAGATGGACGGTCCCGCGCTCTGGGTCCGCAGCGCTCAGGATGACACGCATGCCGTGGCCGCCGAACCCGCGTGCGTCCACGTCTGGGACGTGCGCACCAGCCAGACCAAAGTGAAGCTGCCGTTTGCGGACGAGAGTGTCCAAGCACTGGGGCTGATGCGCGTGGCTCCAACCTTCTGCCATCACGTGCGGCCGCACACCATGGGGCTCAGTGGCGGCAGCGGATCTGGCCGCAGTGGCTTTGGAGGAGACGCTGCGGCCGACAGTGTGCGAGTGGCCATGCTGGCTTATGCGGATGTGGTTGTGGCCACGAGCCGCAAGGTCGTGAGTGTCGACCTGCGCTGTGGCCCGCGCATTGTGGCTGATTGGCGAGTGGATTCACGCGAGAATGCGGCCCTTGCGTCGCTGACCATAGTTGTGCCCTTGGCAGCTGACCAGAGTGGCGGCCGGGCGGCCGCACTGCTCGCGGTCGGAACCGCACATGGACTCGTCACACTGCTGGACCCACGAACTGGCCGTCATCTGGGCCGATGGCAAGCGCTCGAGAGCAAGATCGTCAAGCTGGTGCAGTTCTCAGCCTCCCAGATCTTGGTCGTGGGGGCCGACAAGGAAGCCCGGGTGTGGCAGCTACAGCCCAACGTGACGCAGACGCCGCGACTCGTTCTGGTGGTGTCCGGGCTGCCTGAAGGATTACGCGAGCCGCAAGTGACTGTGCAAACCTATGCCGACCGCACAGTGATGTACGTTGCCAACGGAGCAAAGGTTCTTACATTGCGGCTTCCCGACGAGCCGGACGCGGCCGCACGGGCGTGGGATGTGCCTGCGGCCCGAGTAGACGTCTGGCCGCTTGTCGAGAGCAACAACGGCACCAAGTTGACGAAGAGCCGTATCATGGCACCGGCAATCGCCTTGCTGCCTATGCGCCAGATGCTGCTGCTTGGGGCAGATGACGGCAGCTTGCGGATGGTACTATAAATACAAAACCAACTAAAGAATTGTTATAAGTATGATCTTTGTTTTGCACATGCACCGCAGAGCGGAGGGTATTTACTCTCTATTGACACTTATCACATCGTCCTCAAGAGGCTTGACCCACTCGCCTTGCTCAACAATCGAGTCGTTTTCTAGTATATACATTGTTCCCACGGGAGCAAGAGCGCAAGGTCGCTTGGAGTGATCGAACGCGTTTACAGGCCCTTGGACTCGTTGATGGCGTTGCGGTGCATGCCGGCGATAGTGCGGCGGTGCGACTGCCAGTCGGCGCCGGTCTCGCTCTGGTAACGGAACACATCCTGGCGGTTGGCCTTGTTCCAGTTCACGTCCGGGTGGCCGGTGAGGTAACGGGTGCACTGGTAGGTGCAGAGGGCCGTGGCCACAGCGCACGTGACCAGCACCGGGTAGGTGCCGGCATCTCCCAACCAACGCTTGGCGGCACTCTGAGCAACACGTCCGGCGACCATTTTGACTTGAAAAGGGGGAGGAAGGAGCTTGAGCTGGGAGGCTAGAGGGCGAATTCCGGAATGAGCCCTTGGAGCGCGCAGGAAGGGGGAAAGCTGAACGGCCAAGCGCTGACGTCAGCTGAAATTATAAAATTTTATACCCTATACAAATAAGTATCAGGTAATACATTCATCAAGTAAAATTACCCGTGTATTTTAATATACCTATTAAAAACAGTACAGGGATTTGATTGGCAGACAGCCGTGCGCATACCAGACCGATGATGCGCATCGTGGTTGCGACGTGGCCTCGGACTTCTCCCCTCTCTCTCCCTCAGAATCCGAGGGAAGCAGTGGCTGGAAGCAGGGGTACGTTCTTGTCAGGTGGGTTATGCTTGCGCCATGCGGGTCTGGCTTCCCCTGGATGTGTGGTGAAGCGCGCGACGGTTACGCCTTTGAAGTGAGGACGACGGCGACGATCTTTTTTACGGATGATGGGGATTCTGAAGTATGAAGCGGTCGCCTTCCAAATTCGGCATAGATACGCTCAGAGGTCATGCGCAGCGGGAAGCGGATGTTAAATACAGCATCATGGGGGAGCGAATATTCGAAAAGCAGGGGCAGGTGGCCGCATTTCTATGCGAAAGGCACATGGTCGCATGGTCGCATGGTCGACATACTCAAGTCAAGATAAAGCGGCCAGCAGCAACCATACTGAGACCAAGATACAAAAAAACGCATGGAGGTGACTAAGTGCGTTAAACCAAACCAGCAAAGACACGCGATGTGTGAGGCGAGTGCGTCTATATGTGATTTATCTGGTGACTATCCTATTACGCGACGCTTGGCTGGTTCAATTGACTTATAGTAACCTTCGCATCCGCTTTGTTCTTCGTCTGCGTAGTACCGTCCGCCTGTGTGGCACCATCCGCCGTTGCGTCGTTCTGGTTCATAAAGAGCAAAGGGAACATGCCGAGCAGACAGCCCAGCGTGATGCCGCCGGCCGAGGCGAAGAAGTTGCACCAGTGCGTGACGGCCATGTTCGCCTGCGCCTTGGACAGGTTGGGGTCCGGGATGCCCACGCGACGCGCACAGGTCTCGATGATGCCGCCCAGACTCAAGCCCACGACGTCCGAGACCGTGTTGCCCAGCGCCGCCGCGCACAGCATGGACAGGTGGTAGGTCGCGTGGAAATGGTCCTCGATCATGTCGCCAGCCGCCAGCATGATGATGTTGTCCACGAAGCCGAAGCCCACGAACGGGATGGCGGACGCCACCATCACCAGCTTGAGCTGTGTGTTGGTCGGTCGCTCGGTCGACTGATTGGTAGATTTGGCAAAGGCCGCCACGGGCCGCAAACTGAAGCGTGACGACAGGAACGACCGGAACTCCTGGTTGTTGATCAGACCGTCCTGGTCCTTGTCGGCCTGTCGGAAAAAGTGATCGATGTCCTCGCTCAGTCGGCGGTTGCGCTGCAGCACGCTACGCACAGCGCGGTGCTTCTGATCCAGCGTCAGCGTCTGGAACTGCTTCACGAGCGTATCGACGGCCACGCGCGGAGGCTTTGTTGCAGGTCTCTTGAGCAGACCAGAGCCATCCCCACGCAGCGCAGCAGACGAGCGTTTGCGCGTCTTTGGATTCGCGAACGAGCGTCTGAAGAGCCGCATTACGACTAGGTCGGCCAAGAAAGCGCGTGTGATACCATCGCTGCCCAGACGCAGCGCCATGGGTTTATTTCCGGCCTTGAAAGAGCCTGGCAAAGCGGCTTAAGCTGTGCTGGCTGCGTGTCGTCGATCATGGATCTTTTAGTCTATTTGAAGCTATCATGGCCAGATAAGACTGGCTGGTGGATCTGAGTATGGATATGAATAGCGCAGCAGCGATGAGTCATGACGGTCAAGGGAGATACACTGTTGATCACGTGCTCATGAACTCGAGGTCACATGGAGGAAGGTCTGATGTTTTTCCACACCCGACATCCGTTTCCTGAGGTTTAGTGCAACATTGCGTATCCGAAGGTTTTCCGAAGCAGAGCCAGCGTAACCTGTTTCCAGCGTACTTAAGAGAAGATACAATGTGCACCGTAACCACGGAGTTTGTTTGTTACAAACTTTTCGAATGCCTCGTTGTTACAAAATTCGTGTAACAGTGAGACAACAAGTTACTGACAGTATACGTATACCCATTCATACCTAACCACTGTTAAAAAGTGATCTCCGTTCATATGCACCAATTGCAACTCGTCATGAAACGTAGCCCAACATAGGCATTTGATTGGATAGTCTATCATCACAATATCACCCAATCATCAGCCTGTATCTGATAACGGGCGCTCCGATGGATCTCGTGGCCCCAGTCTCAACTCTCTCGTCATGGGCCGACCCAACGGCGGCTTCCTCGCGCTCTCCGTGCAGACGCGCGTGCTGCTGACTTCTGCCTTCATCCTGGCGCTGGGTCTGGGATTGGGACTCAGTCTCGATGCCAACGCGCACATCCCCAAGCCGTGGAACCGCGTGTCCAGCATCATCGGCTGGGTCTACTTCTGCTGCTGGAGCGTGAGCTTCTACCCGCAGGTGGTTCTCAACTACACGCGCAAGAGCGTCGTGGGGCTGTCGTTGGACTACACGGCGCTCAACCTCCTCGGCTTCACGTGCTACACGATCTTCAACTGCGCCTTCTATTACAGCGAGAGCGTGCAGCAGCAGTACATGCGCCGCAACCACGGCAACCGCAACGCCGTGGAGGTCAACGACGTGTTCTTCGCCATCCACGCGGTCTTCTTGGTGAGCGTGTCGCTCTTCCAGTGCGCCATCTACACGCGCGGCGGCCAGACTGTGAGCAAGCCCACGATCCTCTGGTCCGGCGGCACGGTCGTGGTGGCCACGCTTTTCGGGCTCATCGTGCTGGCCACCGGCAACGACGAGAGCTCGCTGTTCAACACGCTCAATTTCCTGTATCTGCTGAGCTACGTGAAGCTCATGACGACGCTGGTCAAGTGTCTGCCGCAGATCTGGCTCAACTACCAGCGCAAGTCCACCGTGGGTTGGACCATCTGGAACGTGCTGTTGGACATCGCGGGCGGTCTGCTCTCCATCGCGCAGCAGGTGCTGGACAGCGCCGCCACGCACGACTGGACTGCCATCACGGGCGACCCGGTCAAGTTCTCCCTCGGCTTCGTGAGCATCGTGGTGGACGTCGTGTTCATCCTGCAGCACTACGTGCTGTACGTGGCCAACAACATCGAGCAGGTGCCGGACGAGAAGCAGACGCTGCTGCCGTAGAGCGAGCGCATGATGGGCTTTGTGAGCCAATGAAGATGGCTAATCCGTTTGGCTTTGTGGGTTAACAGAAGAATTTGGCAGTAAGCGAATCTATGTGTAAACAAAAGTAAATGTGAATCCGCTTTTCCTGCAAGTGTGCACAGTCCGTTTTCCACTTTGGCGGCCCAAGCCAGATGAGGCGGATGTGTTGACGCCACTGCTTGATTTTCTGCTGCCACCATCATGTTGTGTTGGGTTCACCAGGTGGATCATGCGTTTCCACAGGTCCTCCGCCGTAACAAATGAGTGGCGAATTAACTCTGACTACAATATGCATTCCTGCGGGTCTATAAGTTCTCACACGCGTCTCTGCCGCCTTGGCCCCCACTATCTCACTTATCTGTGCTCCGGAAGAATCGAATGCGGTCGTCCACGTCGCTCTACCCCACGTCGTCCTTGGTGGGCGGGGCGCTGCGCAATGACGCCGTGCTCTACTTCACGGTGCTCTCGGCCCGCGACCTCAAGACGGTGCAGAAGATCGGCGTGCAGGACCCCTACTGCGCCATCCACCTGGTCACGGGCGGCCGCGAGGCTAGCGAGCCGGCCTTCAAGAGCTCCACGCACGAGAACGCCGGTGGGGACCGTCGTGTCACTCTGCATGCGATGGATAGTGAAGAATCATGATTGGTCTGTCTCTGTAGGCAAGAACCCGCTCTGGAACGAGAAGGGCACGATCCTGATCTCGGATATCTCCTCGGACGTGATCAAGTTCAAGATCATGAACGAGAACTTCATCGGCAGGTGCGGACGTCTTGTGATTGAGGCTCAATAGAAAGGCTGAGAGAGTGTGTATGCTGCAGCCAGATGATCGGCGAGGTGGCGCTGGCGCTGCGCGATCTGTCGCGTGGGCGCACGATGGAGAAGGAGTTTGCGCTCACGCCCAAGGGCTTCCTGCGCGTGCAGCTCTATCTGTCCATGGGTCACGGTACGTTGTGTGTTCAGTGCGTTGGAGTCAGCTCAGCTGGTACTAACGTGTGGCTATGCGTGCAGAAAACCCGGCGTCGCAGGCGCGCGTGCAGTTCGGAGAGTACCCGCACCACTTCATCGCGGGCAAGTCCAAGCTCTACATCGGGCTCATCTCGGGCGACAAGCTGCGCGACATCCAGTCCTTCGGCACTCAGGACCCGTTCTGCGAGGTCTTCCTCAGCCGCTCGCGCACGCCGTCGTCCAGCGACCTGATCTACCGTAGCAAGACCCACGACAATGGCGGTAGGCTTGCGCTCGTATCTGCATCTCGGCTGGGCTTTCGTGCTCATTCTATCGATTGGTCGCAGGCAAGAACCCTCGATGGATGGAGGCGCTGACTGTTGGCGTGCGTTGCATTGAGCACGACTTCCTCACAGTCCGCGTGATGAACGACAACCACCTCAAGGAGTACGTGACGCTTGTCTGTCTGGATTGACTCACTAGCTCACGCACGTTGCTTCCACAGCACGCTGATTGGCGAGACCTGCGTCAAGGTCGAGCTCTTGATCGGCCGCATGTTTGAGGACAAGAGCTTCCCGCTAGAGGCGGACGACACGATCGTGGGCCAGATGCGCTTGCAGATGGCGCTGTTCAACGACGAAGTGCTGGACGAGGACGAGGAGGACGACGGCGATCTGGACGGCTGCACGTGCGCCAAGCACGACACCGTGCGCGCCACCAAAGTGGGCGACGTGCTCATCAACGGCATCTCGCCCGGCGGCGTGCACTACCTCGAGGCTGGCACCGTCGTGCACACGGGCTGCGACATCGCGGGCGACTACGTCATGGAGAAGGACGCCTGGGACGGAGACGAGCTTTAACAGCATGGCGAATTGTACCCATCTGAGTCATGCGTTTTAAACTGTTGCGTTCTTCCGGTGCTGCTTTTTTCCCTGAACCCACATATTGAACCAGTGGCCTGGTACCCAATACATTTTCGTAATTTTGAAAAGTTGAAGTATCGCATTCCGTAATTATGGCGGCCATTGCTTTTGCGGAATGATGGTGCCATCCGTAATATAACCGCCAAAGAAGCGAATTTATGTTTTTTTCGTTGCATGCGAAACAGCCAGCGACATTCACTCCCAGCACCTCCGCCTCCTTGCCTTCCCGGCCACAGCCGCAGCCACGTACCCCGACCGCTTCCGCTCTCGTGATGGACGAAGGCGGAGCGCTCGTACACCGGCCACAGGCGCCGCCCTGCACTTCCTCCTCCGTCGCAACGAACGTCATGCAGCGCACAAAGAGCATGCTCAAGCGGCTCGTGGACGACGACTCGTGGACGTCCGTGGATCACAAGGAGCTCGACCACGCTGTGAGTGGACCCACGTGACAAGCTGCCAACAGGCGGATGCTAATTTACTAATGTGGTGGATATGCGTGTGTTTACAGACTTCATATGTCTCCGAGAGCATGTATCTCGTGATGGAGAACCCCGTGTCCAGTCTCTATGTGGGCGAAGTCGTGTCTCTCAAAGTGCATGCGCTGTGTGATAAGTCCACGACCGGCTTCGTGGGCGTGAACGCAGGCGCGATCGAGTCCAAGCACGGGACGCTCTTCCTCACCAACTACCGCCTGCTCTTTCTCTCTTTCCAGGTATACACCCTTTGGTGTTGGGTCATTGGAGCTTGGAGAGTCGCACACAAAGGGACTCACATATTGCCTTTTGGGTGCTAACAGAAGCGTGATGAAAGCAAAGAGCTGCAGGAGATTGTTGAAGTTGATCTCAACAACATCGCTGAGCTGGCCGAGTGCCGCGCACCCGTGGGCAAAGCCACGATGCTCAGCCAGATCGAGATCTCGTGCAAGAACTTTGAGATCATCAAGTTCAACTTTCCCAGCGAAGCCATGTCTGGGTACGTATCCCCTCGTGTGTTGGGTCATTTCCTTATGCTTACGATCTCTCTTGTTATAGTGAGCTCTATGTGCGAATCAACCAAACGCTTGCCGCCACGCAACCGCAGACAGCCTATGTGTTTACAGAGACGACTCGCCTGCCGGACTCGAGTGGCTGGGGTATTTATGACCAGCAGAGCGAGTTCAGTCGACTGGAGCTCCCCACATCCGTCTCCCAGCGCTCGGGCTTCCGCGTGACGCACGTGAACGAGAACTACAAGATGTGTCCCACGTATCCGTCCCGCTTTATCGTCCCGGCTGCGGTATCGGATGGCGAGCTACGCAAGATGAGCCACTTCCGAGCAAGAGGCCGGGTTCCGGCCGTCACGTATCGCCATAAAAGCAACGGAGCACTCATCGCTCGGTGTTCGCAGCCACTGGTCGGACTTCGACGCAAGCGCTGCCCCGCGGACGAGGCTTGTGTGGCTGCGCTGCAGCGGGAGGGCGGCGGGAAGCTGGTGTTCGTGGACTGCCGAAGCCAGACCAGCGCCTATGGCAACATCGCCCTGGGCGGTGGCTTTGAAGTGTACGTGTTTGTGCTTATGAGATTGATTTATAGTGGATGGATGAATCTGATTTCATTAACTCGTAGACTGGACTATTACCGAGACACCAACATCATGTTCATGGGCATTGAGAACATCCACTCGATGCGCGACTCGATACGAAAGCTCTTCGATCTCATCAAGAACGAAGTGCGTGGCAACGAGCGCTCCAACTGGTGGTCCTGTCTCGAGGTAATCCATGAGTCTGTTTCGATCTCACTCTGTTGCTCTCTTGAGCTCACGGTATTCTGACGCACAGAGCACTCGCTGGCTGGAGCACGTGCGGTCCGTGCTCGTCTCCTGCTCGGCCTGTGTGACCAAGATCGTGGACGAGAACACGAGCGTGCTCATCCACTGCTCGGACGGCTGGGACCGCACGGCGCAGATCGCGGCGCTCACCAAGCTTTGCGTGGATCCGTTCTATCGCACAGTGCGAGGCTTCCAGGTGCTGGTGGAGCAGGAGTGGTGCGCATTCGGCCACCAGTTCCGCGCTCGCTCCGGCCACAACCACGACCGTTCCAACTACTGGGAGGACGACCACGCGTCGCCAGTGTTCATGCAGTTCATCGACGCGGTCTGGCAGCTCATGCGGCAGTTTCCGTGTTCTTTTGAGTTCAGCGAGCGGTTCCTGATCGCACTGCTCGACGAAGTGTACGGCAAACGCAGCGGCACGTTTCTCCATGACCACGAAGAATCTCGAGTGGTAAGAATGGTGCATCTCTTGCTGGTGCTGGCTGAATGATTGGTTCTCATCGGCCTTTCGACTCTGCTTTCAGGGCTCCAAGACCACCACGCGATGCATCAGTGCGTGGACATTGCTATCTTCGCACTCGCAGGCCCCGGACTTTGTGAATCCGTTTTACAACTCGCCCATTGGCAGTTGCGACGGAAGCAGCGCCAGCAGCAACAGCAGCGGCGGCGGCAGCGATCGGTCGCCTGCAGTGCTACAGTTCAAGTGGCACACGAGTTCGCTGGCCATTTGGACGGGGTTCTACCTACGCGCTTTAGAGTCGAGCGACACTCGAGACGCCTGGAGCAAGGAGCTTCAGGTCACGCAGCGCGAGTTCAAGGAGAAGATGAACTCGGAGCAGCAAAAGCTGGAGCAGGAGAAGTCAGAGCTTCAGAAGGAGCTGGAAACACTGCGTCAGCGGCTGCAGCTTGCACTGGAAGGCCAGATCTACAACGACTCGCAGCGTGGGCTAGTGGTTCACGAGCAAGTGGACGACGAGGAGGACGGTGTGCTACTCAGCGTCACGCCTGTCCGGACCAGTGAAGTCGATCCGACCATCGGCTTTCCTCCAAATGAGTCGCCTGCACTGAGCACCGGCATCTCGGGCTTCCTGGGCGCCACGATCAATCCGGATTTTGAGATTTTGCATTCCTACTTTGAGACTGCCAGCAGCAAAAGCAGCAGTCGTACCAACAGCCAGAGCAAGACCAAGACCCCCGTGGCTGCTCCAACACCAGCCAGCGGGTCCTCTATCTCGGTTTGCGGTGTTCGCTTTGCTTCAAACGCAGCGACTTCGTCTCCATCGGCCTTGGAAGAGATGGTGCAGTGAGGCTGTAATAGTAGGGTAAGTTCGATTTTTTTTCAAATTAGGACATAAATTAGGGAAGAAGTAGACGTATGTACTGTAACACACCAGAGTAGTGGCCTCTCTGGCTCGTTCTCAGACGCCAAGTGGCAAAGCGGGATCTGCCCAATGGCCATGCAGCAGCTCTTGAGCACGGAGGCCGGAGAGGAGGAGTGCAAGCTGCTGAGCGGAGGCTTCGCAGTGGTGCTGCAGGTACTGCTGGGCTTCATTGCTCTTTCGGTGCTCATCCTCAAGCGGTACCAGGAGGTTCCCCAGCGGCCACTTCTAGTGCGTAGAGCTGCTCCTTCTGTCTCTTGACCCTCCGATTGACCAGTGATGGTGGTGGATGCAGGTCTGGGCGTTCGATGCCTCCAAGCAAATGATCGGCGCTGGGTTTGCCCACGTGGCCAATCTGCTCATCGCATTGATGCTGTACCAGCACGAGCACGAGCCTCAGCTCTCGACCTCCGGTGTTGATCAGGTGCGCCTGCGTGGCTTTGAGACCGATGGGGTCTGTCTGTAGCTGATGTCTTTGCTTGCAGTGCGCGTTCTACTTTGTGAACTTCTCCATGGACACGACGGTGGGCGTGGTGCTCAACTGGGCGTTCCTCTCGGGTGTGGCCTCCATAGCCACGTACTTCCACTGGGGCGCTCTGATCACCACCGGCGATTACGGGAATCCCGTTCGCGTCAGGTAAACACCAGAGTTTCTCGCCATTGCATGGATATCGCAAGCCTTAGATCACATCCATGCTTGCTGTCCAGTGTGTGGCTTGCGCAGCTGCTGTCGTGGATCCTCGTTATCTTTGTGACCAAACTGGTGATCGCCATGGTGATCTTGCTACTGGAAGACCCGCTGGGCCAACTAGCGATTTGGCTCTTCACGCCTCTGAGACCATACCCGCGCGTGGAGTTGGCTCTCGTCATGATCGCGTGTCCGTGCTTGATGAACGCCGTGCAGTTCTGGATCCAGGACAGCTTCCTGAAAAAAGATGTCCGAGATGAGAGCACACTTGTGGCCTCGTCCGCTACGCCCGACAACGCCACTTTGGCGGAAAAGAAGCTGCAGCTGTCGATGGAGACCAAAGCCGTTGACGATGAAGCCAAGGTCGTCGACCTTGAAGCGAAGGAATTGGACGTCGTGGTCGCATAGTTTCTTAGCGTTGCTTACCTAAATAATCAACTTTGCATGTGCCTCAAAACAATTGTTCATACCACTTTAGAAACCTTGATATGGGTGGGATTCATGCAGCAAGAAGCAATATCTGCAACTACGAGAATCGTTTTTTAGACACGAGAACTCGAGGCTTGAGAAATCGGAGACGAATGCGATAGCAAGGCAAGCAAAAGAGAACCAACGTTTACGAGACAACACACATGTAGGAAAAAAGAAATCACACTGCCTGCATTCCTAAAGAGAAACTCTCACGGTCGAGTCTTACAGAGTGACACCAATCACTACACCATCTCCACCAGCAAAATAAATAGTCTTCCGGCGGTGGACAGCCAGCGCATTGCAGCATTCTTGGAATGTACGCGCATCCTTGGAAATGTATTTATTTTCCGCGCGTAGAGTACACACATGCGCTCCGGGTGCGCATGTCGAGAATCGCTCAGTCTTTCCGAAGTATTTGAGAAGTCGATCACCAATTAAATATCCGCAATGGAGCGCTTTTTCGGATTGAAGGACGAGGAGTTTTCCTTGTTATACTTTGAGGTCGTCATATCGGTCAAATCATCTTCAAAGTCGAGATCGGGGAAGTCAGAAAAATCGTTCAGGTTGTCCTCCATCGAAGGGTTCACTTTCTTGGAATCAGTTGCTTTGAGGTTGTCTTTCGCTTCACTTGTAGCAATACCTCTGCTGTTTCCATTAGAGCTGTCATGTATCGCGGATACCACAGGCAGAGCAGAAATGCTAGGCTTTGGCTTTCTGGATTCGTCGCTTCTTCCCCCTTCCGACTTATTCGCTAAAGCCACCGGAGCACTTTCAACTGAATAGTAATGCCCAGATGACGAGGTGCTCGTCATACTATTCAACGAAGTCGAGCTCGAGTTTTGCACCTTCGTAACCATGTTTGGTGATTGATAGGACTTGTTTTCTGATGGCATCGCAGGTAACCGAGACTGATTCGGTGGAATATTGTTGTTCATCATCACTCTTCCTCCCATCGATCCTTTGTTGGGGTCTTGACCTGTTTGCGCACTCAAATCCCCGGTAGGATTACCTGGCGATGTCATGCTCTGTGAATGGGATACCATGCCTGACTGCACCTTTCTCACAATCGGAACCACAGTGTTGACAATAAACCGTTCAATTGCATCCAACACATCAAACGGTCGTGGTTGGATAGCCTTCGGGGTTTCGTTTAACACCGAAATAGCCACACCAATATTATGCTTGACGTTGTCAGCCTTGTTGCTTTGGGCTGAATTGGGTGGTGCATTGTGCTGGGACAACGCACGATGAGCAAAATACAGCTCACGGGCATAAGCACTTTTGAGAGTCTGAACCTTTTTCCAGTACAAGCTTGGATTGGTTCCAGGAATATGCATCGATGGCAACACCGCGGACGCTGCTGGTGTTTGAGGATTGCTAGCTCCAGCACCACCATATTCGGGACCTGGTTCTGAATATGATTGATACTGCTGTTGTTCCTGCCATGCCCTTGCGTTTCGTCGCTCATTTTCGCGTTGGAGTTCCGCCTCTGACGATACATTAGGCGGTACATTTGCCACCAGCGGTTGCTGCATCTGTCGGTCGTTGTAGTATCCACCTTGGGCTCCGTTCATGTTCATTCCCATGGTTGTACGGGCTTGCTGCTGCAAATTTAGCTGCATCTCCAACTGAGTTGCACGTCGTTGCCATTGAAGCAAAGAATTTCGTTGACTCCATAAAAGTTCAATCATTTGACTCTTCTCAAAGTGCTGGACTTGGACAGCAAACTCTTGGAGAGTGGTGATAACTGGTTGAGATCTAGTCTGGCGTTGCTGCATGTAAGATTGCTGCTGCATTTGCATTTCCATTTTCGATTGGCTTCCCCCATGGTCATTTGGGGCAACGCGTCCCTGACTTGGGTTGTAATACTGACCATTCATTGGCAGCGAGCCAGGACCGGCACCTTGCATTTCGCTTGATCCACCAGCACTTTGCTCATAGGCTTGCATCGGGTTTTGGTTCGAAAGCAACGAGTGCACAAATGATCCTTCCGACGCATGTCCTTGCTGCTGACCATTCGAATTCATGGAAATATCTTGCGTCTGATTTTGCACCTGAGTTTGCCGCGTAACATGGGGAGCTTGGGTTTGCGTGTACGCAATGATTCGAGATTTCTGGATTGATGTATCGGGTCCGGAAGGTTGGAATCTGTTAGCCGATGGATGGCCTGGAGTAGATCTCGGCGAAGGACCACTGGACGAGTCGCTGTACGCTTGTTGAGAAGCCTTTCCACGAGCCACATCGGCCTGAATGAGACCGTTGATTTGCTGATTCAGTGCCAAAATGTACTCGTTCTATGAAGAAATAGCAGTTAGTGTGGAGAAAATAGTCATTCGCAGTGCGCAGACAATGTACCCGAGTTGTAGCTTTGAGACACACATCCATCTCAATATTTGTGGCGATCTGCCGTAGAACCTCATCGTTCTGATTCTGGTGCGTAATCCGCAGTTGATGGTATCTAAGAAGTTCCAGCAAATCATTAGTGATCAGCTGCCGCATCGTGACCATTCACATTCATCTACGCAAACATACATGCGGTGGAGATACTCCTTGCGCAGTTCCGTGTCCTGTCCTGGCAGCAGCTCCATCACTGAGCCGCGAGGCTGGCTATTAGCAGCTGCCTGCAGGGCCACTTGGTTATCTGTCGGCTCTTGGGGTTCCATAAAAGAAAGACAGAGACTTCAACATCCATCCACCTAGTCAACGCACGAGTGCAACTGTTCTGAGCGCACCTTTCTTCTCCATTGTGCTGTTGGCCACCGCATTAGCCGCCGGAGCAGTCATCATCGCAGCCGTCTGCTTTCCCGCACTCGTACTCTTGCGCTTGTCCGATTTCTTCTTGGGTTGATCGTCCGCACTCTTGGGCACGCGGGGGCTGGGTTTCTTGGCCTCACCACGTGCGTTCATGCGCGCACTGGCGCTGGCTGGCTTCTTGGTCGTGCTCTCGACTGAAGAAGCAGTCGACTGCGCATCTCTTGCGACTGGCGGCTCACTCGTTGGCGCGTCGCTTGCCGGATGGTCCGACGGCTGGGTCTTGCCCCGTCCCTTGGACTCCGCCGCGCCAGGGAAGGCGGTCGCCTTGGGGCCCGCATTGGCCGTGGCGGTGGCTGTGGTCTCGTCCTCCATGCCTGTCTTTCAGTCTGCCTGCTGCGTCCGGATGCCGATGCTGCCGCGTGGCTTTCCGCGCGCGTTGCCGTTTGCCGTCGCTGTCGTTGGTTGCCCTTGCTTCGGATTCAAGCTCGAGCCCTGATGGACCATCACTCTTGTCGCAATGGTTTTTATGGTTTTATTCCTTCTCCCACCAATCAAATACCGATATTTCTGATCCGGACTCGTCTGATTGGTGAAAAAAACTAAATGCTTTTTAGCCAATAACAGCCATGGGTTCACGATCTTCATTCGAATTCAGGTTCAGAGCGTGGGCCAATGGTCGCGATGGCCCGCCACACTGTCTTGATCCTTGGACATCTACGATGTCACGACCTATTGCGCTGCAGCAGCTCGCGGATGCCGCTGTGCACGTGCAGCAGGTCGATGCGTCGCGCTTCCAACTGGACGTTGGCCGCCGTCTTGGTTGTCAGATGCACGCCCTTCCCGAACGTCAGCACGGAGCTGGTCGTGGTCGCTCTCGGCTCCTTGTTCTTGGAGCTGCTGTAGAACCGTTGGCCCAATACCACGATGGACCGCAGTCGCGGCATGGCCCGCATCACCATGAATCGAAGCTCGTTCTGGCAATAGGCGTCGAGCGCCGAATGCGCATCGGGGGCGAAGTAGTTTGTGGCGGAAGCATGGCCTGTGAAGAAGCTGATCTCAGCCACTTGAGTGCGCAGCATTTCTATGAACCGCTGGCGCTGGCCAACTGAGCATTGCAGCAGCTCCCACGCGACGTCGTTCTCTAAGAAGAGCTCAGCCTGTGCCGATCCATCGTCTATGATGCAGCGCACAGTCGTGGCCAGGAACGTGCTGGCGTCGAACCGTGGGTCTGAGACCTTCATACGCTGCCACGAGCACCGTTCGGGATTCTTTGGCCCTGCTGTGGGAGGAGAGACCGCATGATACCAGAGCGCCTGGCGCTTGACGAACTTGAGCGATTGATAGCAGGTTCTGCATCTGCGCTTCAGCAGCACGTACGTGATGTGCACGACTCTCACAACCCAGCGATGTAGCCGCTTGTCGATCGCAGAACTGGAGTACAGTTGGCTCAGATGGGTAGACACAAGTAGAGCGTGGAGCTGTGGCGTTGGCAGCACTGGGATCGTCGCCCGCATCCTTCTCACAGCAGAGCGATGGCACCAATTCGTGTACACTTTGTAGTTGGAGCGCGCTATGAAACTCTGGAGCATGGACGCTTCCACGATCGAGTCGGGTACTAGAGTCGCACCACCACTGAATCGCGATACGTTGATGGAGACATTGATTGCGTTCATTGATCTCAGATCGCGAATCCGACAGGAGCACATCAACGTAGGCGCTTGCACCCAGTTACTAGCTTGCAAAGGCCGCTTGCCACCAACTGTGGCAGATTCTTGTGCAACTGCAGCAGCCTTTTGCGCCTTCCAAAAGTACTTGCGCTCTGTGACGACGCCAACAAAAGACACCAGTCGGGCCTTGTGGATATCCGAGATGGCTTTGCTGTCTGATACTGGATGCATGAGAAACTGTTCCACGTGGCAGACTTGCTGCATTTGGCAGGCAAAGTGCCTCAATAAGCTACAAAGAATCAAGCTCTTATGCGATATCTCAATTGATTCTCTCTTGATCAGCAGTTGAATGTCTTCAACTTCACTTGAGTTTGCATCTGATACCACCGGAAAGCGCAACAAGCCATCCCGGTCGCATTGCACAAATACTGTTTGGTCTCTGGAAGAATCGAACGCCAGTGGAACAATCTGACACGGCGGCTCGAGACTCCACACTCTCAGTCTAATGGACTCTGTGCCTGATGAGTCTGCGCATCGAAAGTTCTGAAGCATAGTTTCCAACGTTTCATCACTACTGCCAAGTGAATGCTGATCTTGGAACGTTGCTAGCATTCCGATACACTTTTGCTCCATTGTTTCCAAGACAGTGACAGCCAGACCAGCGCCAGCTTCTTCTTTCAACTCTTCATCACCCAGCGTGACCTGAGTCAGTCTGTAGTACCCATACTTTTCCACGTACCAATGCGCACACGTAGTATCATTGACCATAACTTCTGCGGCATACATAGACGCTTGGAGCTCACCACTACAACCTTCAGAATGAATAATGCGTTCAGGAAAGGCTATTCCGTGCAAATGCCGATAGCTGGCTCGTGGCCTCATGCCACTGCCACTCACAGGAGGGTTGTCAAGCGGATCAATTTGCGTGACAAACAAGACATGAGCGTCACCGTGGTCACTTTCTTCAACGCTTTCCTGGGATTTTGGGATGTCTCTGGTCATCGGAACCACTTGCAGGCTTTCCACACCACAGATAATTGAGACTACAACAACTGGGAGTGTTTTATGGGACATTTGAGCGCTAGATTGATCGATTCTTTCCACCAAGAGTTCATATCTTCTCACCAGATACAAACACATATCGGCTACGCTTTCCATCAAGTCATTCCCAACAGCAGCATCTTGGTTTTCCTGTAGAACGAGAGCAACAGAACCAGTCCGATCGCAGATCTGCAGGTCACCTGAACTGACGTTGCCACGTATCGACCCCACCAGCAAATATCCCTGCAGATCGTGCGCAGGGACTCGAGCAGAGGGCGTCGAATCAGTTGGCGCTTGCTCCAATGCTCTCAGACCAATGTCACAAAGCTCCTGAAGAGTGACCAAGCGAGAGCCCACCGGACTCGTACGTAAGTTCATACTTGGACACTGAATCATTCCGGCACTGTGGTCCTTGAGAAAGCGACTGCCAAGCGTTTCCTTCTTCGCTCGGAACTGAGCCAATTGAACCCCAAGAAGGTCCACCAGAGTACGCACTAGTCCCCGTTTCCGAGTATAACGGAAGGACAAGTAGCTTGGTGCATTCCTTTCCAGCGCGTCTAATCCAAGAAAGAACTTGCAACCAAGCGCGTCGTAGAGCTCCAGAAGCCGCAGTGACAGTGGTAATGGCTGACGGCGTACGTCACCGATATACCCCCACTTCTTTCGAAGGCGTTGGTCACTCACAGATGCTAACACCAGTGGATTGCTCGGCTCTGTATGGTGAACTACCACCAACGAGCTCCTTGGGCACAATCCCAACACGAGTCTCTGCTCGCCAGACTTAAGCAATGGCTCTCGCAGTAGATGGGCGCGCCATATTCGAACCACCGTCCCTTTGCGTAGACGTTGCAAAGTGTCAGTTAAAGGAACGTGGAGTAAGCTCACAAGGACGCTGCGGTGTTCACAGCCGTCCAACTCGAGCCACGCATCCCACCGTACTCCTGTCACGCGGCCTTCAAGATCCACTCCACCTTCGACCGAGAGACTCAGCTTCGGTACCATGACTTCCGGTAGATTCCACGTCATAACTTGAGTTGTGAGTGAGTCCTCATTGTCGTCCGGAGAAGCTGACGCGGTCGATTGAAGCAGGAAAATGCCGCAGTCTTGGGAATACACTTTGACCAGGTCGGTCATGAGCGCCATCTTCCCAGCGATAAGACAGGGATGCCATTGGACGGTTCTAATGCCAGTGAACATGACGTTCACAACGCTCTGCGTCTGCGTCGCTTGGTCTGCCCACTCGATTTCCACAAAGTAATGGCAGCCGTCGTGGTCCTTGGGCTGAGCGACGGGGCTCACGGAGACGACGAGCCCCAAGACACAATGCGACCGTCTCTGCTGCTTGCCTTTGGCTTCTCTGTGTAAAGCATCGGCATGAACAGCCTGCCGCCACGACACCCGACTGCTGTAAAGGGGCGGGTCACGAGTCGGATAGTGCACTGCCAGCACTGCTCGCACGTGATCGATGCTGAGTTGTGCTTCGCGCGGCTCCAGTACGAGAGGCTCCGCATGCACTTCCAGGAACGCGCCCACGATGGGTCCACCGTAGCAATACGTCCACGCCTGCACCAGTACCTTGCTCTCCAACTGACAAGGCCGTGGCTCCAACAGCTGCACCTGCACTTGAACGTCTTCGTCACAGAGCCACCAGCCGTGTATGGGTCCTTGGGGCTGATACCGCAGGAAGCCGCTGAGTCCGATGGATCTGGAAGTGTACGCAGCAGCGTCTGTAGCTGTTCGCTCTGTTCGTGGGCGCTTGGAGGACGGATCCTGGTCTTCTTGCATGGGGTGATGCTCCACGCCCCACTGGGCCATCATGGCCTCGTCGTAGCTCTGGAGCGCGCAGGACCAGTGGCGCTCCAGCACAGGCAGCACCCGCGCCGCGGACACCAGCGCTCTGTCTGTATGCGCCTGCTGCGGCCTCGACACACAGCGCTCCATTAGCTCCGTCCTGAGGCGGTCATGGTAATAGGTCACATTGGTTCACCTGCATTGGAGTTCGCAATTAGTCTGGGCACTAACCAATCGCCGCTTATTGGGCCAACTGCCATTGGCTAAAAAGCAGACTCAAGCAACATGAAGCCGTTCGCCCGCTTCTTGGTGCAGGAGCGCTGGAAGATCCTGTTCGCGGCGCAGGGCCTGGCCATGTGCGGCATCTACTATCACCGCCTCAGCCAGCCGCCGCCCGCGCCTCTAGCCCAGCAGTTCCCTGCGCGCAGAGCAACCCAGGAGCAGGAGGCTTAAGAACCACCACCCAATCAACAAGTCAGCCCATGATGGTTCCCAATCGTTCGTCTCTGACTCTATTTGGTGAGCAGATCCATCTCGGTCCTGAGCCGCACGAACTCCTTGCGCACCAGCTTACCCCGCATCACGGCCTGAATGCGCTTGGCAGCCAGCACTGCGTGCAGCGTCGGCACGGCCGAGTGACTCATGCGCGAGCGCGCAACGCGGCGCACAGCCTTCTGCGACCTGGCGAAGAAGCTGTCGGCACCTTTGGCCGATTGGATGTGATCTCCACGCACAGCAGCCAGACTGAACATGAGCTGCTGCGTGGCCGCCAACAGGAAGGACTGGAAGCCGATACCACCGCTCTCCATCGTTAGGTTCAGACTCCGGATCCAGCGGTCCACCTCGGCCCGAGAGCTGATGGCAGGAAGACCGAGCGGCTGCGGCACCTCGCGAGCAAACTTGGTGAAACTGTGGTCTGAGATGTAGCCCAAGGCCAGCGGATCGTAGCTCTCCCAGAGCTGACAGAGAAGCACCAGATCGTTCTTGGTCACGGCCGACGCGTTTTTCTCCGCCGTCTCCTCAAAGCCCTCGAGAATGACGGCCACAAACAGGTTCAGCAGCACGTAGGACGTCACAAGCATGTACGAAAAGAAGTACATGTACGTGACAGGAATGCTCGGTGTGCAGCCGATCGTGAGCTTCGAATCGCCCGTGTAAGCGCGCGCAGCCAAAAGCATGTCGTACGTGTAGTTCTCCACGCAGGAAGCGCCGTAAGGATACGGCTTCTCACCTGCGATCGGGAGAACCATAAGGTCGTACATGACATCGTTCCAGGCCTCTCCCGTTGTGAACCGGAAGAGTGTGACCATGGCGAGAAATATATCCTTGAAGTTGGCGTGTTCGTCCAGCGAGTCGCCCAGCTTCACGCCAGCGTACAGCTGGACACCAATGACTGCGTAGACAAACATGATGAGGAACATGAGCGTCGAAATGTTGACGAGCGCCGGCATGTTGTCCAGGATAGTCGTGAGGATGTTCTGCATGCTCTTGGCTCGCTTCATCAGTCGGATAGCTAGTCCCATGCGAAATGCGCGCAGAGTATTGGCCACGGGGGAGATTTTACCGTTTGTGAACAGCGGTAGGATCGTCGAGATCGTGCTACCTACAACAACCGCAAAGTCGAAGCGATTGGACGAGTCATGGAAGTACTTGAGTCCAAGAGCCAGCAGTTTGATGCAAGCTTCGATGAAAAACACGACCGAGAACACGAGATTCCCGTTACTGAGGTCGGTTGTCAGTTGGGCTGGCTGTCGGAAGTGCGTGATCGACAACAAGAGCGTGTTGCTGAGCACACACATGGCGATCACGGCATCAAACACCCAGTGATGTTGAATTCGAAAGCAATATCGTCGCAGAAAATGGCTCGGCTCCTGAGCTTTGCGCTTCAGTTTGGTCCTGGAGTGCCAAAAGAAGTGTTATTAGACCAACGAGCATGAACCAAACGCTCCAACACACCACTGGGAATACGCACACACGAAGTAGATCTTGAATCTGGAGCCATTCGCGCTGAGTAGCGTTCTCGCCGTGATCCAGTGTGTCTCTCATGCGATTGAAGTTGTCGATCACGGCTCCCACAAACAGATTCAGTGTGAAGAAACTTCCGATGATGATAAAGACTGCTTGTGGTCAAGCCCCAATGTAAGCGACATGGCCAACTCAATTAGATACGAAACGATCCCTTACCGACAAAGAACACGATGTACGCTCGATTCCAGTTTTGGACCGGATGGTAGCCAATTTTTGTAGCATCGACGCCAGCCCACATGAAGCCGACCCAACCTTCTGTTGTCCCTATTTCAAACAGAGTCATGGTCGACTTGAAAACGTTGTCGTAGTTGCGGAGGTTTTGAACCCAATTCCCCCCTTCTTGTTGGCAATTGGCCTTGGAAAACAGCTTCTTGAACGAAAGTTTGGTGAAGCCGTACGTGGCTTCGAGTCGCGCCATTTGAATATCCGAAAATGAGCTCATATCGCAGTAGTACATTCGACCTTTGAAGAGATTCACACCGATGATGCCGAACACCAAAAAGATCAGACTGCATACAAGAAATACGTTGATGATGCTCGGGATGCTGGCGAGCAGAGCGTGCATGACACGCTTCATACCCGGAACACGACTGATCATGCGAAGAGGGCGCTACATAAAAAAACATACAACGCATACAGTAATCAGTACGACTCGATCGACAACTTGCGGTGAGAACCCGTACCAAGGCCCGAAGGGTTCGCATCGATCGAAGTGAGCGGATTGTGTTGTTCGAGGAAAACAGCGTCGTCACAGAAGATATCAATATAGCAAGGTCCAACACATTCCATGGATTCTTGATGTACGACTGGGAGCCATTGAACGCGAAGCCCAGGCTGACAACTTTAAGCACCATCTCAAGGACAAAGATCGCCGTCACGACTATATCTATGATGGAGATGACTGACGTCAAGGTAGAGTTGGGGTCATTCAGCGGATTGTCCAAACTGAGCGCTATGCAGCTCACCAGTATACAAAAGAGAAGAGCGTTCTCAAAGTATGCGTTATGTACAACTTGATCACAGCCGTGACGGATTCGAGAACTTCGGGAGAACAAAAACAGCGATCGGTCATCATGCTTGAGGGCACTCGACTTTGATTGCGATAGCACTTTCGACTTTCTGCGCGATCCTGGCATTGATTGCTGGCTGATAAAATGCGGCGAATGAATCGACTCACTTCTGCTATCCCCATCAATGTCAGCGCCCAAGCTTTGACGACTCCGTGAGCTTTCAAATATTGTAGCTCGGGGAGTCAAGGCAGGGATACGACTCGTTCTAATCCCTTGAACTCCCGTGAGCTGCATATTGACTGTTCTTTCACGAGTGCTGACAATGCTTCGCGCACTAGAATGCCTCCGATGGCGCTGCAATCGCCTTTCACTGGGAGGTGATGCCGGAAGTGATGTAATTTGAGGCGAAAAGTCCATGGGAACAACTGCGTTTGGTTTCGAAATGTGGCTACTTGCTGGCTTTTCTCTTGTATCTTGGACTTCAACTGGCACCTCATCCAACCCAAAGTTGCCCAACAAAATAGCTAAAAAGAGATTGAGAATAATGATGTTGCAGATTATCATCACAATGACGAAATATGCCGCAGCGCTCCATCCTGCAGCACGAATGCCGTCGTACATTACGAAATTCCAACTTTCTTCAGTCAAGCACTGGAAAATGGTTGTAAACGCCGCCAAAGTGTCATCAAAATTGGATCGCTGAATGGTGTAGGGTTTCTGGGGGGTCCATGGCGCATGAGGAGGAACAGTCGTATTGTACACGTGGGGCTGCCACACTACGGGGTCTCCATCCTCATTGAAGCGGTATTTATTGGCAAAGAATTGCATACCGATGAGCGCGAAAACGTACATCAAGAGCAAAAGTAGTAGCCCAAAGTTGGCTACGTCTAACAGACTGTTGGCAATCTACTTGCACAAAGCATATAATGAGCCCCCGTCAGTCACTTAACAATCTACCAATGGACACTGTGCTGTGGCTTACCGTTCGAAACAGGTCTCGCAATGATTTCCAAGAGCGCGCCAGTTTAAATATTCGAAAAAGGCGAAATGCTCGCAGCGCTGTCAGTCCCGTGTTTTGCGAAGATGCATCGACGACATTGAGAATCAGCTCGATCACACTGATGACTACGACTGCGCTGTCAAAGAGGTTGTACCGATCCGTTCGATACTCTTTCCAGGTCAATCCAATCAGCTTCAGTATCATCTCAAAGCAAAACACGAATGTCAACATCAAGTTGAGTTTGTCTGCAATGAGATCGCGGGCGTGATTCGACGGGTATCCATCCATCGCGAGGCTGAGCGTATTGAGAAGGATGCAGCCCACAATAAATCCGTTAAAGTAACTGTTCTATAGACAAAAAGCGGGTTAGTAGCGTCCTCGTAGTGTGAATTTACGGACAAGATCAATAATTACCTTGGCCAATTGCCTACACCACATTCGTATCCGATATTTGATGCGCTGATTCTTGACAATAACAATCGTCGAGTGAAAACCGAGAGCCAAATTTTCGTGGAAAGACCGTTGCTTGCGCAATTGAGACCGCCGCGGGTCGATACGAATAGCTGGAGCCTTGATGGCTTCATCCAGGCTCGCTACTCGCTCTCGAACGCTCGCTTCTATTTCAACTGCGATGCTGTCGCTTGCGGCCTTGAAACGCTCCCAAATGACGGCAAAAATGAATTGCAGCAGAAAGAAAGCGCCAATGATCGTAAACGTAACAAAGTAAAGAGTGGCGAAGGTCCAGCCGTACGCATCCTGGTACTAGAACCAAAGAAAATGAGTCAGACAACAAGGCAGTGACCTGGATAGACCCAGCAACAAAGTAGCTCACATTGTACATGATCGGGGTCCAGCCTTCAAGCGTGATACACTGGAAGAGCGTCAAGATGGCGTGCCCAATATGGTCAAAGTTCGTGTACTGGTAGTCCCAAATCTCGGCCGATGTAAGATTAGAGAAATCCACAGTTGAATTCCCTGGGAGATTGTAG
>JAADVQ010000034.1:0-68968 GCA_023335835.1 Elongisporangium senticosum | reverse complement strand
TCGTGTTCTCATCCGCTCTGAATCACCGTAAACGGCTGTGCTTCCCATGGACGTGTCAGCTAAGCGTGTGTGCGTTTGATAAGCCATTTAACAGGATATTTATTCCGCAGATCCCCCACTCCTATTCGCCTGCTCACTCTCTCCAAGCGAGCCAGTGGTGAGACGGTGCTCTCCTAAAGAGCTGTTAACAACTGATGGATAATTAGTAGAAGTTCAATCGATAAAGTGTTCCAAAATTATAGGTGTACATATCACCATTTCTATTGACTCAACCCATGCTGCCGAGGTGGAAGATCGGCGCCACGAGTGCGTTCTCCCACAGCAGCGCTACTGTGATCATCTCCATGAGCACGTTGTGCGCGTACAGCGTGGTGCCGTTGCCCGTGAGCCCACGAGCGTGACGTTGCAGCCGGTCTCCCGGTCCGTGGCCTTGTCTCGCAGCCGCGTGAAGACCCAGCCGTACATCGCGTGCGCATTCATACCGCTGGTGTATGACACGTCCGACTTGAGACACTCGTCCACCGTCGTGCCGTAGATGTTGAGGTTCTGCGTCGCGATGATGAAGCCGTTGACCGTCTGCTGACGGAACACCAGCAGCGTGAAGCAGAACCGTTTGGGGATGCCGCCGTCGGGATTCGGGATGTCCAGCTCACGGCTGATGATAGCGGCGTCGTCACTGAGCCAGTGCAGAACCTTCATGCCGTTGGCCCAGCGCATCACGCGGCCCAGCAACTCGATATTGACCGTGTACTCCCACGTGCGCTGCATCAGCAGGTCGGCGTCCTGGTGGAAGAAGTCCTTGCTCAGCAGGTAATGCGCCCAGCGGTTGTGCAGGGTCCGACTGTCGGTCCATCCGAGTGCAACATTCGGATTCGGCACCAGCGATTGGATAAGCTGGTGGTTCTCAAAGATCTTCATGCTGCATAGTCGCACGAGCGCCTCCAGCTCGGAGGCATTGAGCCACTCAAGCAACGGCGTCAATTGATACGGGATGTCGCGCCGGTCTTCGCTGTCGCTGTTCGGTGTCGCGCTTTCTTCATCCATGGCTCGGATTAGCATCTTTCGGAAGGTAGTGTGCTTGCGGATGCCTTCACGTAGCGCATTGTTCTCTTCACTACGCACCACGGTCTCGGCTGCCAGGCTCGCGTACTTGTCCACGTCGGTTGCTTTCTGCGAGTTCCCAGGGTCTGTTATCAGCTGAACAGCGCGTGTGTTTCGACTCATGAGGTTGCGCAATCGCTCTTCCAGCTCGTCCACGGTCTTCTGCATGTTCTTTCGTGCGTCTCGCTTGCGAAGGCGCACACGCCGCATGGACTCGCGATTGCGCTTGCGCTTGATATCCAGCTGGCTCAACCCACACTCGTCTTCGCTAAATGTGGCCGTTACATCCTGAGTCTCGGGTGGGTGGGCTACAGGTGGGGCCGACGGTAAGGCTGGCGGCGACGCACAGGAGAGCGCGGCCAGCAGCTCCGACTGCAGCAGCGCGTCTTCGGTGTCCAGCAGTCCCATGGGTGACGCAGGGCCCCATATAGTGATGGTGGGCTCCGCAGCCTCCCAGTGCGCTCGTGCTGCGGCGTCCAGCGGCGGCTCCAAGCCACCGACCGCAAGGTGGTCCTGTGGCTGAGTAGTCATTGGATGGGCTTGGTGGCTTTCTAAAGATTTTAATCTTTAGGGAGATATTTATCCCATTACTTAAAAGTAATGGGATAAATATCGGACTGGGGATGATGAGGTATGGTGAGGTAGTCGACCTTGTGTACGGTGGTCAGTTGACACTGGCCCGTGCGTCGGACTGTGAGTGATATCATAGGAATGGTCGCTGGGTAGCCTTATTTCCTCTCTACTGCATTGCTTGGAGCGGGTCCTTTGCTGCATGGGCTCGTCAGACCATAAACTAATTTTCCTGTCGAGTAAACTGCTAAAAGCGCACAAAACAGCTAATTGCCCAGATTTCAGTGGGTCCAAACGATTACGCCAACTAAAACCTCATAAAAATTGATGGTAGCAGCTGATAATCCGTAAATAGCTGGAAATTATAGAGAGCAGCAAAACGTCGATGAATATCGATCTGACCAGAAGGTTTGTGGCAATTCTGCTTGTGAATCACAACTTGTAAACGAAAAGACTCTACCAAGGGGTCTAATTAATAAATACAGGCAATACCTACTGCGACGTTGGTGTCTTGATAACCTTTGTCACTTGTTATCGCTTGGAGACCGCAATTTGACATCCAAAAGCACGATGTCCGCCGGTACACTCGGACTGAATACAATTTATCAGTCGGACGCTAACCTCATGATCGAGCCCATAATGGCATCTTCCCACAGTAGCACCACTGGGATCATTTCCATCGAGAGGATCTGCACGTATGCGCTCGTTCGGTTGCCAGCAACTCCCGCAAGTGTTACACTGCAGCCTTCTGCGGAGCCAGTCTTGCTGGGAATTCGTCGAAAGACCAAGCCGTACATCGTATAGGGCGTGTTCATGCCCAGTGGACTGCAGAGGTCTCGTTCGAAGCATTTTTGAATCGAATTACTGCTCGTATTTAAATTCTGAGTCACGATTGTGAAGCCGTTGGGCGTAGCCATTCGCGACACCAGCAGAGTGAAGCAAAATCTGGTCGGCATGTCGTCGCATTCGCTGTTCGGTACGTCGATCTCTCGCGAGATAATTGCAGCGTCAGGGCTCAGCCAGTACAGAATTTTCATGTCCTTCGCCCAGCGAATGACCTTGCTGAACCCGCCCAGCGAGAAAGTCGATTTCCAAGTCCTCTCCATCGTCACCTTCGTGTCGCGATCGGGGAAGTCTTTGCGGAACAAATAATTCAGCCACGTTGTCTCGACCAAACGTTTATCGGTCCATCCGAGAGCGCTGTCGGGATTTGTCACCATGGCATCCACTCGTTCAACGTGCTGCAGCAGCATTTGGCTTGACTCCTCGCGGAGCTTGTCGATCTGATCTCCATGTAGCCATCGCAGAAGGTTTTGGAGCTCCGCGGGCGGACTGTTTCCGGCGCTGATACCATCGCTATGTACTATTGCTTCGCCTTCCGTTCCATTCTCTTGCTCCGCTGTGCGTATCAGAACCTTCTGGAACTCTTCGCGCTGTCGTATCTGCTCTCGAAGCGTGTTGTTCGCGTTCACGAGCAAAGCCGTCTCCGCCACGAGCTGTTTGTAATGATCGACTAGGCTTCCGTCCCTGCTTGATCTTGCAGCCTCGATCGTGCGGTACGTCAGCGCACGTAGCTGCTCATCTAGTTGGACCAGCGTGCTCTTCATCTCAGCGTGTGAGTCCTTTTTGCGTCGCCGAGCGCGGATCATGTACTCTCTATTCTTCTGCCGCTTGAGCTCCAGCGCCTTTGAGGGAGCGAGCTGTCGCTCTTCGTGCCTGCACTCTGCTTCAGCTCGACGCAGACCATCTTCTCGCGCAGAAGGGGGCGGCTGGGCAATCAACGACCCAGCGCCTGGAAACTTGGGACTCATTGCGTGCTTCTGGCTGGTCAAACAATGCATCCATTCCGAAAAAAAAAGTTTAAACCTCAATGAAAAAAACTGGGTTATCACGGCCCAGACTATTGACAGTGTATTAATAGTTGCTGACAATCATTTTGTTATTCATTCAAACAAATTTTGTCCTGACACAATCAAAAAGTTAACACCTATACTCCTATAGGAATAAAGTAAAGTGGTTTCACTCCCACTCCACTACAGTAATCATGCGAACATCATGGACGCACGCGACGACACGCAGTACTTCTGCAGCAGACCCATGATGATGCCGGCCGCCACGAACCCCAGGATGATCACGGCCGCGACCAGGCTCTTGAAGGCTGCGATGGTGATGTACACCATCATCACGGTGGGAATGACGGCGACGGCGTAGAGCATGTTGGTGCCACCAGGGACCTTGGTCGGGCGCGGAACGTACGGCAGCAGCTTCCGCAGGCGGATCACGGTCATGATGATCAGGATCTGCACGGCTCCGGCGAACGCGTTGGTCAGCGGCACGAGGTCGTCTATGTCCAGACCAAGCAACGGCAGCGTGAACAGCAGCGTGATCAGTATTGATACATGCGGCGTCTCGAAGCGGTTGTTACGAGAAGACACCAGCGCCGGCAGCATCTGGTTGTCAGCCATGCCGCTCAACTGGTAGGACTTGCAGAATAGGCCTGATATGAACAGCCCAGCAGTGCCACAGCAGGAGGAGACGAGGATGAACTTCTGCAGGACTGATCCACCGATCGCCGCTGCAGTCTCTGGGAATGAGTCGCTGGTGAAGTAGGTCCAATTGGGGTTGTCCATGAGGATCGTGGGCGGCATGGGCAGGATGTACGTGAGCATGGTCATGATCACCGTAAATTTGATGGCTTGAGGATACGCGCGTGCGGGGTTCTGCACTTCACCCCCAAACACTGACGCCATGTTGATGCCATCGTAGCTCCAGAAGAGTGTGTTGAGCAGCGTGCTCCATTGGATATCGATCGGCCCGACCTGCTCATCGTTCGTGCCGTTGGTGAACGCGATGTTCTTCGTGTGGCGCAATTCGAAGAGGTCACCGGGATCGCGCACTTCGGTGTACCCCCATACAGTGTAGACGATCACAGGAATGATCACACATGCGAAGATTCCGATGAGACTCCGCGAGACGAACTTGGACCCAATCAAGCTCGGGAGAGTGAAGAGAACAGCCAGCAGCATCTTGACCAGATACAGCACGACGCCCGAGGCGATGTGAACACCGGCATACTTCTCGAGCAGCCCCAACAGGAAGGCTGGAAGCACGGCCATCTTGAAGAGGCCAGACGTCCAGGACCAGTAGCCCACTTGGAAGCCCCAGAACGGGCCGAATGAGTTGAGCACCCAGACGGTGAAGCCGCCGTCTTCTGGGAACGCAGAGCAGAGCTCCGCCACGATGTACGCGTACGGCACGAGCACGAGCAGCGGGTAGAAGATCAGGCACGGAAGGCCGATCAGCGGCCCGGCCGAAGAAATGATCGGCTCAGAGCCAATAGGACCGCCACACCCGAAGAAGTACGTGATCACAGCGACGCCCACAGGGCTCAACACGCGATGGTTACGCGGAATGTACGCAGTGCTGCTGGACTTGCGGTAGGATGTTTCCAGAATCGTTGGGTCCATGGCGTCCACGTCCCTATATCACATGAGAGAACAAGATCAGCGTACGGAGATACGAAGACGATGTGTCTTGGGACGATCACTACGCACACAAACCCGTACAGAGTGTGGCTGGGGTCCTTGTTGGTCTTCATCGTGCTTGGTCCGGACATGGAATCTCGCGCAGACCAAAAGAGTTAATCAGAAGGCCCGTAAACTGACGTTTGCGATGCAGAATTGGGAATGGCAGCCTACTGGCCAGAGCGCCCAGTCAGTCGTCTTGTCTTGGGCTCATGGCGCCCGCCTGCCCGGCCGCGTTCTCTCGTTCGATCGCTCGTTTCCACAGAAAAAACGACCTTGGCTTCCAACCGAAGCTTAGAGCGTTTCCTCTCCTGCAGGTTGTTGTTCATTGGGCTCTCGGGAACCTGAGCCAGCGCCGCTTCGATTGTAGAAGGAAAAATGCGCAGAACGATCGCGATGTCTTCCCTTGAGTTCAGCCCCGTGGGCACGCTCTCTCTGTCCATCGACTGGCCCAAGAGACTGAAAGATACTTGATCAGACCTTCGCGCGTGACTCGGTTTCGATTGTTCCAAGGATGCCTGTCGGAGTGACAGGGATGGCGCGACTGGTACGATTCCATTAGAAAACGGTCCAGTACTACCAAAAAGAAAGCATCGAGACACGTGTCTCGTGTACAGAAACAGTCCACAAGCCTCTACATAAGCATACGAAACCACGTATTGGCATGCTATTCATTCTGGTCTACTGAAAAACGAGCAGCGATACTGTGGCTGCTACCACCAGTTTGTCACTGCTCACTGACATGGTCTGTATGGCGGTGACCATGATTATCGTTCAGCTTCGACATTAAGTGCCGTTGCACATGCACAGTATTTGCATTGGGATCCTCAAACAGTTTCCCACCCCTGGAAGCTGGAGCATGCCTGTAAAACGTCCGCATGCCTGTATAGAGGTCGACCAGTTTCGCCTTTGCTAATAGATGGCATCTTGTTCTTCTCTTGTTCTTTTATCGCGTGCGTGTGGGCTGCGACGCAAAGCCCATGGCCCATGGCTCATGCATTCAGCTCAGTCATCATCCTGTGAGGCATACGTATACTCGCCATCAGTTGTCATGCGAAACGCGGTAATTCCGCCTTCGATTGAGACAAATGCCGATGGAAATGGCCTCTCTACACACCAAATCGAACTGCAACGCCAGACCAGCCGGGCCACCTGATCCGTCAGTACACATTAACGCGGAAGTCGTTCATGTCTAACACGGCCGGAGAGAGAGCACCACGAAGGTCAAAGCACAGCCTCAAGGACTCGATTACGCGAATGGAGCATGGGGCGCTGCGTGTCCCAAGCGAGAGTGGGAGCTTGATCACGCTGCATTGCTTTTTCTCTCGCATCTCTTCACGTCGGAAGCGCCCGCGAATTCCCACGCTGTTCCTCCTCCCGCCCATCATCCGGATCGTCTGCTGCTGATTTAATGGGCCATGGATATTTCCTTGAGCTGCTATTATTACATCGCGCTGTTAGTCTTGTGCGAGTCAGGCCGGTCGGTCATTATGAACATGGCGTAATGCCTCCTGACAAGCACAGGCCACTGACGCCCAGCCGCTTGGGAACCATCAAGATATGACATGGGTCGGGCTGGCTGGCAGTAACACAAGCAGGCCGGCGAACCCCCTGTCCGCGCTCTTGCAAGCCGTCGTCGTCGCGTCGTACGCTGTGGCCGTTGGATGCGCCGAGAGTTCCGATTGGCTCGACTGTCTGCCTGCGAAAAAGCCCAGCCCAGCCACAGCCACTCGGCCGGCAGCTCACAGCGACACTCGCAAACCAGATCCAGAAACCAGAATCCCCAATGGACCCAGGCTCCAATGACATCGGGGCTGCGCTGCTGCCGCGCGTGGTCTTCACGCGCGAACACCAGGACGAGTACCAGCAGGTCGCACGCGATGTGCTGCGCGAGACGCTGCTGTCCTACGAGGACTTCATCTACACGCACCGCGGCGAGGTGGACAAGAAGCGATGGAAGTCCATGAAGGAGCAGGACAACGTGGCCGTGTACCGCGAGCGCAACGGCGAGGCCGGCAAGGCGCAGAGCCACCCGCCGCTGAGCTCGAACCGCACAGTCGAGATCGGACCCATGGCGGCCTTGGCCGCCAACTCAGCTGAACCGGCCATGCTGGTCGTGGGCACGACCCAGGGCACGCTGGATGAAGCCATGTACGGGTCCTACGTGGACGACACGGTCTCGTTCCGCTGCCGCAGCGTGTACGAGCAGGACAACATGTCCGACTGTCTGGTCTATCCACCGATCCTGAGCGCCACGCAGGACGACCCGTTCCGGTTCCTCGGCGCCGCGTGGCTGCTGTTCCCAGGTCTGGGCGCCATCCTGCGCAAGCGCGACTTCTTCAACGTGCTGGCCTCGGGCTTCACGACCACGTCCAACGGCGAGCGCGTGGGCTACTCGATCTCCCACTCGGTCACGCACCCGCAGTTCCCAGAGTTCGAGCACGCCTGCATCCGCGGCAAGATGTCTCTGTGCGTGCTCTACCGGCAGCTGGACGACTCGACGCTGGACATCTACGCCAAGGTGATCATGGACTCGCACAACTCGCCCATGAGCTTCTTCGTGCTGCAGGACGCGGCCTCGGCGCTGCTTGCCATCGGCCGGTCCGTGGACTGTGCACACAGCAAGAAGATGCTGTGGTTCATCCGCAGCAAGTTCAAGTCGCTGAGCAGCGTGAGTCAGATGTCGCCTACCCACTCGTCCTCGTCGTCCTCCTCGGTCTCCTCCTCCATGCAGCAGCAACAGCGAGACGTCGCGCTCAGCACCGATCCGTCCACAGCCTCATGCACCATGTGCGTCAAGTCCCTAGGCGCTCTGTTCTCCTCTGGCGGCCATCTCTGCCATCTCTGCGACAAGGTAAGCTCGTCCATACAGGCTCTCGGTGTTGCCGTGGGTCCCCAGATTGATGGTGTTGTATGCATGCGCACAGGTCTTCTGCTCCCGCTGCAGCGTCAAGAAGAAGCTAATCGTCGAGGCCTCGAGCTCTCCGGTGGTGCAGCGCAACTTCCATTTCTGCATTCCGTGCACCATGACCATGACCAGCCACTCCACTGTGCAGGTGCAGCGCGACGAGGTGCAGAGCAAGCAGCTGGCCCATGCGCAGCAGCAGTTGCAGGCCGCATCCATTAGCCAGTAGTAGCCCACACAGTAGAGTCCAATAGTAGATCGCATAATAGTTTTATCCTCATCCAATGAGCGCATGTCCCAAGACCAGCAAGGGAGGAAGATCATCTCGCCAGTGCTTCGCGTGCAGAGACGATTGATTGCATCTGCACTGATACTGTAGGATCGAGCAGCCACATGCAGGATGGGTGGTACTCAATTGGCGCGACGCCTCAATCGACAACTGCAGCGCTGACGATCCACTCGCACGCACCTGCGGAGCACCGTGCTCTCAGCTGGAAGCGCCAGCTGTCTGCATGGCCCGTCAAGTGGCGTCAACTCATGTGCTGGCACCAGCCTCCATAGGGCACAAGTGCGACTCAGCGGTTGAGCTCTTCTCACCATCGCCATGGGGAGACAAGGGGAGAAGGAAGACGATGTGTGGATACGTAGAAGAAGGATCTCTCTTGTTCCAGGTCTCGTCAAATTTACGAAAAGAAATCAGCCAATCAAGCGCACATGTCGCAGATTGAAGGGTGATGTCACTATTTCGGGGATAACAAGAGAGCAATGGCCTTTTTGGGTGTTTGGGTGGCGTAGTGCTCTTATCTGCCGGTTTTGTCATTTTTTAAACCGCACCGCCGCGTGGGCCCAGCTGGAGCAGCGCAGTTCCGAACCGTTCACCTAACTGGACCACCAATCCGCCTCCCCTTTTGCTTGGCCGCCTCTCTCTGCAGCTACAGCTATGGATGACGAGCTCATGTCGGTCCCGGTTCCGCTCGGGGCTGAACCGACCTCCTCCCTCGAAGACGAGCATGATGATGGCGACAAGAAGCACAAACTGAGTACGAACAACTTCAATTCCCCCGCGCTCCCTGTTTCTCCATGCGTGGGCACGATGAACTAACCAACTCGCCCGCCCGCTTCTTCTCCATCCGCTCGTTTGAAATGTAGGTGACGCCCACGATAAAGAGGATGACGACGAAGACTCACATGTGGCCGGTGGGGCCGGGACCCCGACGGGAGGTGGCCGTCGCCGCAACCGCGGGGGCCGGTCCACGCGTGTGAACGACAAGGGCGAGCCGACCATGATGCTGCCCAGCTTCATCTGGGACTATTTCATGAAGGAGGCCAATGGGAAGTACGTGGTCTGCACGCTGTGCCCGGACCAGACCACACGCTTCGCGTACTCGGGTGGCACGTCTACGATGAATCGCCATTTGCGCAAGAAGCACCAGAAGTACGCGCCCGGCAAGACCGCGGCCGACTACGAGTACCCCAAGTCCGGCAAGCGCTTGTCGCCGCGGTCGTCCATGAGCTCGGGTCTGACCTCGGACGCCAACGGGTCTCTGGGCAATCTCTCACCCAGTGAGGCCGGCCGCCGCCACCTCATCGACATGCGCAACTCAAGACGCCGCGCGTCCACCAAGCGCCGCAAACTGCTGCATCCAGGTCTTCTAGACACGGGGACCGACCCGCACTCGGCCGCAGTTGTGGCGGCATCCTATGGGGCCACCAGCAGCGTGCAGAGCGCCACGGACTTTGACCCCTCGGGCTTCGTGACGCTGCAGACCCACGCCAGCTCGTCCCCGGCCACGGCGCTGCAGTTCCCGCAGGGTTTCGAGTTGGGCGACGGCAGCATCGACATGGCAGGCGCGGGGATCGTGGGCGATCAGCGGTTCTTCGACTACACGTCGCTGTCAGGCCCCACGAGCCTGGGCTTCCGCCACAGCCGGCGGTCCAACGGGCCCAACCAGAAGGTGCTGACCCACCGGCTGCTCAAGTATCTCATCGCGCAGTACGAGCCGCTGGACGTGTCGCGCATGGGCATGGAGCTCAACGTGCTGCTCTACGGCACGGACTACCCGAGCACGAAGCTGCCGTCCGAGGAGACGCTCAAGCTGGCGCTGGCCAACCTGTACTACTCGCAGCGCGAGATCCTCAAGGAGGTCATCGCGGACGTCGAGGTGCTGAGTCTGTCGCTGAACAACTGGAAGTCGGTCTTTGGCCAGAACGTGCTCACGGTGAGCGGCCACTGGATCTCCAACGGCTTCAGCCGCCGCGACTGCGTGCTGGAGGTCTACGTGCTGCCGCTGGACGAGAGCGTGAACACCATCGCGCTGCTGCGCGACGTCATGGACAAGTGGGACATCCCGGCCGCCAAGGTCGCGGCGCTCACGATGATCAAGAACGGCAAGGAAGAGGCCATTCACGAGGAGTACCCGGGCCTGCTGGTGGTCAACTGCTTCGTCAACGTGTTGGACACGGCCGTGACGGCCGGGCTGCTCAAGTGCGCGCCGCTCATCCGTCGCTGCCGCAACTACGTGTCGTACTTCATCCAGAACCCGTCCGAGTACCAGATCTTCCTGTCGCTGCAGCGCAAGATCGCGGACGCCAGCATGGGCCTGGGCGACGACGACACGGATGGCAGCAAGGCCAGCAACGGTGGGGTCTCGGCTGGCGGCCAGTCGCCTAAGACCGGGGGCCAGTCCGGGTCCACGGCCGGCACGCCCGGGACGCCCACGCCCGTGCTCTCGGTCATCTGCGACTTTGAGGACCGGTGGAACTCGACCAGCGAGATGATCTGCCGCATCGTGGAGCTGGAGCAGATGCTGCTGCTCTACAAGAACGGGCTCGAGAGCGACACGAACCCGAGCCGGCGGCCCATGCAGCTGCGGTTCGTGTGCTGCGAGCTCTCAACCGAGGAGTGGACGGCGCTCAAGGAGCTGGCCCGGCTGCTAGAGCCCATCGAGGGCGTAGTGCACGTCTCGCAGCTCGAGTACCCGGGGCTGTCGATCATCTACCCACTGCTGCACAGCATCAAGAAGCATTTGGACGACGCCGAGCTCTGGATCTCCAACTCGCTCGTCTCGACGGTGCGCAACGCCATGGCTGCGTGCCTCAACATGCAGCTGTGCGTGTCCGGCTCGGCGCCCACGTCGCCGTATCTGTCGTGTCTGCTGGACCCGCGCTTCAAGACGCTGCCGTTCCTGGACGCCGAGACCCGCAGCCGCATCGTGGAGATGCTGCAGCTGCTGCACGGCGACCTCATCGGCGACAAGGACAAGGACGACCACGAGAAGAAGAGCAACAAGGCCGCCATGGCGGCCGCTGTGGCCGCAGCCAGCGTGGCGCTCTCGGGCCACCCGGGCGGCGGCGGCAAGAAGCCGCAGGGCGGGCTGCTCACGGAGTTCTTCCCGCTGGACGAGCCCACGACGGAGCTGGCCAAGCTCCAGTCCCAGGTGCAGCAATACCTGGACTCGCCCAGCCTGCCGGCCACGGACGAGAGCGAGAACGACCCGCTCGAGTGGTGGAGCCGCTACCAGCGCATGTTCCCGTTCCTGGCCAAGCTGGCCAAGAAGTATTTATGCATCAGCGCCGTGTCGCTGCCGCTCTACGAGGCGTTCACCAACTACGGGCAGCTCATGAAGGAGAAGAAGGCCCGGCTGGACATCGAGGTCGCGGCCCAGATCCTCTTCTGCCGCAGCGTCTCGCGCATCCCCGAGATGGACCGCATGAACGTCTGAGGATGATAGTGATATCGGGTCAATACAGTCTTACGGTTGGTTAACTAGATCTGCGTGCTCTGCACATTGAGCGGCTCCGGCTCCGGGAACGTCTCGTCCGGGAACTGCTTCTGGATGATCTGCACGGACGCCAGGATCTGGCCGCGCTCGACCTCGCCCTCGAGCGTCTCGGCCACAATGGGCAGCCATTTGGGCTCGGGCACCTGCGCGTTGTCCTGCTTGATCTGCTGGGACGTGCACACCACGCCGTCCGTGGCCACGTCGAAGGCCGCCGTGCCGATGTACTCCTGGTTGCCCGTCTGGTTCTTCACGTGCAGCAACACCTGCGGCACGAACTCGCGCTTGGGCAGGTTCACGTCGATGCAGAAGGTCTCGCCAAACAGCGGGTTGCTCGTCCTCTTCTGCTCCTTCTTGCTGCGGCGCAGCTCGTCCCAGCACTGCACCGTCACGCCGGCCGCCAGGTCCTCGGGCTTGCTCCCGGCCTTGCCAGTCACGAGCTTGCGCGCCTCCAGCACGCGCACGCGCACCTGGTACGGGATGCGGCGGTTCACCTGGTCGAACATGTCGCGCTGGTCCCAGGACTCGAAGCCGCCACCGGCCGAGAGACCCAGCCGCACGAGCACCTTGCCCGCGAACGTCGCGTCCGCGTCGACCACGTCCATGGACCGGTCGGCCGCCAGCGTGACCCATTGCACGCCCGTGGTGGCCGTCGTGGCGGCCAGGAGCTGCGTGGCCGTGAAGCGCTTGAAGCAGACCACGCGGCGCTTCTCGTCCTCGCCCTTGTACAGGTACAGGAACACGTCCGGGATTTGCCGGGCCTCGGCCGGGAACAGCATCTTGTCGCTGCCCTCGGTCTCGTTCCAGTCGATGCTGCCGTTCACGGCCGGCTTGCGCGTGGACGCGATCTCGTGCAGCCCGCAGCTCAGTGCGAGCGAGAACTTGCCCTTGGGCAGCCCGATGCCGCTGATGAAGTGCGCGCGCATGCGGTACACGCTGCTCGCCGGGAACAGCTCGCGCGGCAGCTTCCGGGCGATGCGCTTCTGGGGCTTGGCCTCGTACGCGCTCGAGGACTTGCCCACAACCTTGAGCGTGAGCAGCACGCGGCCGCGGTAGGTCGACGCCGCACTCTGTTGCTCGTTCATGCGGTTGGCCACGCTCTTGTCGCTCACGCCCTTGACTGGCGCGCCGTAGAGATTGAGCCAGAACGGCTTGCCGGCCGTCTGGGCCGCCAGCGCCTGCACGTTGGGCAGCTCCACGCGTGCCACGAGGTCGTCGTTGTTGAGCGGGTCCCAGTCCATGACGCTCAGCGTCACGTCGCTGACCGACTCGTCCTTGGGCAGCACCAGCATGAGGTTCTCGTGGAAGCTCGAGCGCAGCTCATCGCGCCGGCCCTTCTTGGCGTGGATGCGCGTGCGCACAAACTCCTCGGGGCGCTGGGCCAGCGACGCGCCCACGTACACGTCGATGCCGCCGCCGTGGTGCTTGCGCGTGGACTTCTCCGTCTCGAAGAGCACGGTATCGAGCGGCGGTAGGTCCTCGGCGCGGTGGATCGTGGCCACCAGGAAGGTCAGGTCGCTGGCCGCGGCCGCCGCCTGGTCCTCGTCGTCGCTCTCGTCGTCGATCACGTCGTCGTCCGCAAAGTCCTCGTCGCTCTCGTCGTCCGACTGGAGCACGGACTTGGCGTGCTTGGTGCGCACACTGATCCGCTTGCGGCTCGAGAGCATAACGTCGGCGTCCGGCTCGTAGATCCAGCGCAGCCGCAGCTGGATCGTGCCGCGGTCCTTGTCCTCGCGCAGCTTCTTGTCCATGAGCTTGACCGAGAGCTCGCGCTCCACGTGCGGCTGCAGCACGTCGGCCAGCACGACCTGCGCGCGGCCCAAGAAGTCGTTGATCGTGCGGTCCTCGTCCTCCACGAGCACGTCCAGCGTCTGCATCGGGTCCGCCAGCAGGAACGCGAACTTCTCGTCCCAGTGCGGCTTGAGCGTCTTCTCGATCGTGGCCGTCTGGTGCTTCTGCTTGGAGATCGAGAGCTTCACGAACGGGTCGCTGCTGTTGTTGCGGTCCATGGCCAGCAGCCCGCGGCCGGACTCGATCGTGACGTACAGCAGATTTGGCGCGCCCGCGGCGGCCACGGGGGCCGGCGGCGGGGCCGTGAGCTCGGCCTCGACCTCCTTGGGCAGCGCGAACGTCACGCGCAGCTCGCCCGTGGGCTCCTTGGCCATCTCGCCCGGCACCTTCTTGACCTTGTACCAGACGTCGCGCTACATAGAGAGAGAGCCAAGCGTCAGTGCCAGAGAGCGGAGAGGCATGGAGCTGTTTAGAACGCACCGCCTCGTCCAGCAGCGTCTTGCCGTCCGTGAGCACGTCCAGCGGGATCTCCACGACGCCCAGCAGGTCGTCCTTCTTGAGCCCGTCGAAGTCGTAGATCAGGCAGCGCAGCGTCGTGGCCAGTCGCAGGTCGAAGGCGCTGGAGCCGAGCACGAAGCGCTCCTTCCACACGGGCGAGAGCGTCTTCTTGACCACGGACGTCTGGTCCACGCCGCCGGCAGGCATGACGTCGCCCCGGGCGTCCAGCAGCGATATCTGCACGAACGGGTCGCTGAAGCCGTTGATGTCGCCCACCATGAGGTCGCGCGCCTCCACGATGCCCACGACCAGCTGCTCCATGGGCTTAACGAGTGAGTGGGAATTGGGGGGATTTGATGTGGAGCGTCTTTGGGAATGGCGATCTCTCTGGATACGTCTCACGGGCGTATGATTTATAAAACCTCTGGGAATTGATGTAGCCCACTTGTGGCATAGGTGCATGTGTTTACACCTATGTATCTAATGTCAGGTCTCTCTATGCTGGAATTATGTAAACACTTTTTTAAATGAAGTATTTGTTTTAACGGGGTATTTGGAATAACAGAAAGTACCTACAAGCTGACAACCTCAACCCAGCGGCACCGGATACTATGTCCTAAAATAATGGGGCTCACGCTAAAACGGAGGCTAAAACACTTGGTTTCGACTAAGAATGAGTCGTCATCATGCGTCAGTTGAGACAATTGACGTTGATGGATGAACCGGTTTGTGGTGGAATATTGTTGGCGGAATTGCTCAAATTTTCAAATGCTGCACTCACTTCATTCCGTTTCGACTGCGATTTGTCAATCACTATCTTACCGAAACAACATTACAACTCCATCCATAGTTAATTTCAGTCGCCAGTCTTCAACGTGGACTCCGCCATCACTTGTCGGATGAGCTTTACCCAGCCATCATATCTCGCTTCTGTCACGGCCTGGAGCAGCATGCTACAACAACAGTATGTTAGGGCCAGTCACCAACCTTTACGATGCACGAAATAGATTTCTCACCTCAGTTCTTTCCGCTGGTGTCCTTGAATGAAGTACTCGAATAGCTTCTGACCATGATTTTCTTCATCTTCTACGTATCTGGGATCGTGCACGATGTTTCGAGGCAGGTGGGCTTGCAAGTCGTTCAAACAGCGCACCACTCGGCCGTACTCCCCTCGGTTAAGATCTTTCCACATCACTTGGCCCAACTGCTCATCGATACGCCGAGCACTCGGAGAGTCAGAACCGTTATTCACGGTTGAATGTCCGTTTGGCTCCGCGGTCGGGTGCTCCCAATCACGGGCAACGCGAACAACATGCTGAGCCAGACTCCATTCCTCTTGCTCAACGCATTGCTCAACTAAGTTCGCCGCGCACTCGCTTCTGAAAGTTTTGCTGCGTCCATTTGCAGAGTCTTGAAGACCGTGCATAGGCGAGAGAGAGGTGGATTCTTCCAGAATCAACAAGAAATTTGCTGCTGTGCGCAGCTCCGAACGCTGACTGCAAATGGCAAGAAATTCCAACGGATCACCTGCCAAAGGGAAAAGGACCTTCAACCGAGAGGGTTCGCTTTTACGAGCAACGTGCGCCACAATTTCACAGTACTCATCCACATCGCCACGCACTGGGAGTTTGCTGCCCTCTGCAGATGGAGACTTTTCGCTCTCTGGTCCCCCGTGTCCCCTCAGTGAAGCTGGCTGCAACAACTCGATGGCACTTTGGAATGTTGCCTCGGAGCACTGACTCGAGAAACATGCTTCAAGCATCGAGTGCAGAAACAGCTCTTGAGTCGGGGTCGAAAGTGCATAGTGAGTTCGAACAGAGTCCAAAACCTGTCTCGCCCACTCAAGTTGATGATTCTGAACCAAGAAGCACATCAGTGTGTGGAAAAATGGTTGCACGCGTGAGAATAGATCGTAGCATGGGAGGAACATGCCAGAGGGCACATACACATCCTGAGATATTCCAACCAAGAGGCCAAAGTTTTGTTCGATACCAAGCACCTTGACATCGGAATCAAAGCGAAGCATTCTGTCCTTGGCAGCAGTGTCATCAACGGACGTAATACATCCACGCAAATTCGTCACCCCTTCATCCAACTGTTTTCTTGAAGCCATCATAGAACCCTGGAAGTGTTCGAGGACGATTCCGTATTCTCGAAGGACATGCTCGTACAACTCAGCAGTAGGGGGCGCCGTACCGAACTCAATTTCGTAGGTCTTAGCCCGAAGAGGGTCATGGCAAGCCAAAAACGTTTCCAGACGAAAGTCGTCCTCCTCAAAGGCCTTGCAGTGAGTCAAATAAACACCATCAAGCAGCGGAAGCCACACTTTCATGCCTTCTGGTCCATAGAGGCCGTACATGAGGCGGCATGACGTTGGCCATGCAGGGCATTCGCTGGGGCTCACAAACAGACGTGACATAGTAGTCACATTAGAGCATAATACACGCTGGGATCGAATCTCAGGATCCCACACTACAATGTCTCCGACGTTATCCAAAAAGGCGAAACGCGGCAGCACATCTTCCGGTTGATACTGATCTGGCACTTCTCCACCAGCAAGCATGTTCACTATGGCAGACAACCATCCACCACCTCTGTTTTCTTGATGTTCAAGCTCTCGCTCAGCCTGATACTTTTCTTGCTGTTGTTGCTTCAAATGTTCATCCTGAACGTGCAAAAAACGTGGCAGCACTGTAAAGTCAATGATACCCTGAGAATCGCGATTTCCAGCTGCGATCGATTCCACAATATTGATCGGTAATTTGACCTTTCGCCTCAACTCCAACTGCATCTCCAAGTCGCTTTGCTTGGTACTTCCTGATGTATCAACAGAGAAGCACCACAGTTCTCTTCGTGACACGCCAAACAAGTGTGTTACTTCTTCGTCCATCCCCATTACCAAGAAGCAGTCTGGATTCAGATCACCAACATTTCCGTCTGAAGGCTTGATCAGCGACGGCGGCAATGAATCTGCAGTTTCCTCTTCATCATGAAGTAATGTCATGCGAGCGAGGATGGATTCGTCATCCAAGTGGTTTCTAGGATAGGCATGGAGGTGGCTTACTTCATGATTTTCGCTGAATCTTGTAAACTGCACGACAACGATATCATCTTGAGCCCAAAGAAGCGAATAGACTCGCATATCCCGTTCTTCGTTTACATTTCCAAACATTCGCCACTTCCCAGTAACCTTGTTCAGCAGACAGAATCCGCGTTGACCAGCAACAGCAATATGCTTGTTGTTTGGACTAGTCGCTAACAAACGGAGAGGGCAACAGTGCGCCTCAAACTCCGACGGTACTTTCCAGCTCACGCATGACGTCAATGCGCTTGGGTCATCCAGGGACGGGGTTGCAAGCAATCGAAGAGTAGAGTGCTCGAGCAAAATCAAATGGGATGCACTTCCACCAGCGAGAGGCACGCTTTTAGCGAATTCAAATTCAGCAAACGCCACCACACTTCGCTTGCGCATATTGATGATCATCTGAGGACGGTTGCGCTCTACTTGTTCACGAGCATGATATCGCTCTTGTGCGGCTACTCCTTCGCTGTACTCCACCAATACATGTAAGAAATGGTGCGGGTTCCAGATGGGAAACAGCGCGAAAAGAAGTTTGATGTATCGGTGGCGAGCACTTTCAACAGAAACTCCTTGCAACGCTTCCCAGCCGTCGAATTTGGCTCTTTTCTCAAACTCGAGCATTGAAGGGCGTGCTTCCAAGTCGCAATCCCCATGAAGCACTTGCATGCGCAATGCATATTCGCGGATACATAAATCTTCATCACCCAGAAGCTGAATTCCATGCGTCTCCATGAAATTGGTCGATGTCAGCCCCTGCGCAGCTAGAGGAAACACGCGCTCCCACTGCAACCGAAGAAACACAAGCCGCACAACTGTGTTGTTCGGCAACTCTTTGATCTTTCCGACAATTTGCTCAAACGGAAGGTTGATGACATTCATGCCTTCGTTGATACCAATCAGCAAATCGCCACCTCGAATCATGCCGGAAGCTTCAGCTGGACCAACACCACCATTTGACGCACGACGGATGAAACTATTCTCGCTTCGCACCCAAGCACCACAACGACTAGGAGCTCCAGACAACGAAAGGCACAATCCATCTTGCTCTTTCAGCAAATCCACTTCAATTTGCTCGTATAATTCGGACGCAACGAGACCAACATTAGCATCATCTTCAATTTCACTTAGAGCTTCTGCCGGATCAACTGGCACCACAACTCCAGCAAGTTCTCCGCGCGAAACCACCATCAAGCTTGAGCTGCCAGTAGTCCATGTGAGTGCAAGTACGCCAAAGGAGCAAATCTCTTTGGTGACTTGATCGCCGGCAGTACCTCCCACTGGGCGAGGCTGGTGGTGCTGTGGCAAGCTCGACATCAGTCGACATCCATCGGTCGAAAACAGAGAAAACCCGCGTAATTCATAACCAACAGCGATACAGAGTGAGTCCGCCGACCAAGCCAGTGAAGTGACAGCTCCAATATCGTTCGTCATATAGCCCCACGGTGACAGACTCAGCTCTCGAATAGGCTCCAGCACTAACGCTGGAGGCACTGGAGCTGGTGGGGCCGGAGTGGAGCTCGCTGGTCGCTTCATAGAAAGAAGGAATAGAGAGACTCCGCCGTCCGACCATCCAAGCGCAAGACGCGTTCCACTGGAGTCGAGCGAAGCTGACGTGCATCGACCAAAGCACGTCGTCGAGGAATCGCGCTCAGTGTTGACCAGTGAGAGCAGCTGGTCAATGCACTTTACGATCGGCGAGATCAACATAATAAAGCACTTGCCACCTTCGAACGAGGCCACAAGATACAGCTTGGCTGACGATTGCGACCCCAATGAAGCGCAAGTGAGGCCGTAGCAAGACGGCACGGCTGGCTTGGCTTCATCTTCATGCTGCAAATGCGGAAGCACGTCGATCTTCCAAATGGAAGGCGTAACAGGCTCGTCGGAGCCGAACCATGACTTGGGCTTTGGCTGCGATAACTCCGGGACTTCGACGACGCAAACGAGGCCGCTGGACATGCCCACGAAGACGTACGGACTACCGGGGATACCGTTCATGGAGCACGCGACATCCTTGCGGTCGCGAGGCGAATCACCCTGATTCAGCGGGTAGTCCTCGGTGAATCGACCGGTAATCGGGACGGCCGATGTCGGCGATGCTGGCGCTTCGGGCGCCAGCGGATCTACAGCGGAGGATTCGGGCTGTCCAGCAGCTGCCGGCACGAGTCCTTCCACGCGATAGAACTCCACAACTTGCGAGCCCTTCTCGACCACGACGAGTACCTCGTGTGACACCCAGAGTGTCCACAAGTGCGGCAACTGGCCGCCGACAGAGTCCTCGATCCAGAGCTTGGCAGCCGCGTCTTCTTCTCCGCCTTGGGACTCGGACTCCTTCTCTTCCGCCCTCTTCTTGGTCAGGTGCTCGACGTACCGCCCGCCGCGCGCAAAGACCGCGAGTTGCCGCGGTCGCTGGGTCGTCTGCTGCGTGTGCGCGTGCGCAGCCCACAGCGTGACGCTCGTGGAGCTCACGCGGGCCACGACGGCAGCCCACGGGTGCAGCGCCAGAGCCACGTGCTCGAAGCGCTCGCGCTCGCCCTCGGGGCCCAGCGCGTAGGTGCGCGGGGGCCCGCTGCAGAAGTACATTGCCGCCTTGGTTGCCCTTTCAGTGCGCGCAATGATACGCTAATGCCCCACGTGGCTTTGCAAAGAGCTCTACTGGCCCGATTTCGTTCTTTTTTCTTTTATTATCAGATGCGCGCGGGAATAAAAGAACAAGAAAGATCCCCACCAGTGAGTGATAAGCATGGGCCCCACCAGACAGAGCAAGCGGCTGCAGGGCGCGGTGGAGGCGGCGGTCAAGCAGGTGACCAAGAAGGCCAAGACGGAGACCGCCAAGAAGCCTGCCAGCAAGAAGGCCAAGGCAGAGTCCGCATCAGTTGCGGATGCTGAGCCAGCGCAGGGCAAGCCCAGCAAGACCGATGACTCGCAGGCCGCATGGGGAGCGCTCTTCAGCAAGAAAGCCAAGAGCCCGGCCAATATTGCGCCCGGATTACTGCAGCCCATGGCCGCAACTCCACTTTCGGACGAGATGAAGACGCGCATCAAAGAGTACGTGGCATTTGAGGGCGTGAGCTCGGAGAAGGCGAAAGCCGGCAACACCAAGGTCGTAGCCTGGAACGTGAACGGCCTGCGCGCTGTGCTCAAGCGCGAGGACGGCGTGCACCTGCGCGCGTACGTGGCACAAGAGGACCCCGACATCTTTTGCATCAGCGAGACCAAGATCGGTGCTGAAGACCTGCAGAAGGTACTACGAGCGGCTCATGTTGCAGTGACTTTTTGGCGGCTAACGCGTATTGGCTGTAGCTGGAGAACTGCTTACCGCACTACGAGCATCAGTACTGGTCATGTGCAAGCAAGAAAGGTGTCTACTGATCACAGCGCAGACTCTGTGTAGTGGAGAACTCATGCTGCAATGGTGCGTCTGCAGGGTATTCTGGTACAGCCGTCTTCAGCAAGGTCAAGCCGCTGAATGTGAAGCAGGACATCATCGTGGAAGGCGACAAGCCGGACGATGAAGGGCGATTCCTGGCGCTCGAGTACGACCGCTTCTGGCTCGTGCACACCTACGTGAGTCGACGGAATAACGATAGAGTGCTCATCATAGACTCACGCTCTTGCTGACATGGCAGGTGCCGAACGCAGGCCAGAAGCTGGATCGACTGGGCTACCGGACCAAGCAGTGGGACAAGGCCATGCTGAAAATGCTTAAGGACCTGGAGAAGAGCGGCAAGTCCGTCGTTTGGTGTGGCGATCTGAACGTCGCGCACCAGGACATGGACATTCACGACCCCAAGAGCAACGTAGGCGGAGCATTCTGGTGGTGGCGATGGTTGTTGTTGGACGCTCACACTCTTGCTGTCTAGCGCAACAAAAGCGCCGGCTTCACGGACGCTGAGCGAGAGAGCTTCGGCTCGATGCTGGACAGTGGCTTTGTCGATACTTACCGTCACTTGCATCCAGAGGAGCAGCAGTACACGTACTTTGGGTACCGCTTCAACATGCGCGCCAAGAACAAAGGCTGGCGCATCGACTACTTTGTCGTCTCGCAGGCGCTGCTGGCGAACGTGGTGCGTACCGATTGGCTTTTGTACTCACTGGAGCGAGAGCGACTCTAATTCCAACTGGCTCTACAGGAAGCGGCCTTCATCCGCACGTCCGTCACTGGCAGCGACCATGTGCCCATCGGTCTCGAGATCAGCGATGCCTAGTTCCTTACTACAAGCATGAGCAAAATGGATTTGTGAATTTATGCTTGTCGACAGGCCCTACTGACTGGGGTGTTTGTACCGTGCTTGTCTCAAAAGCACCCATTTTCTTTCGCGCCACATGTTTCTCGCCATCTGCTTTTCCTCACCTTGCCGCATGCGCGATTCGTCGTGAATTGGTGCCGACCATCCCAATTCATTGAATTGCGCGACGCTCGCCGGCTCCGTGCGCAGCGTGGACACTCTGGACTTGAGCCATCTTTCTCATCATGGGGGCCGAGGACCGCGGTTCGCTGGCGGGGGGCGGCTTCAGCAGCAACTCGGCCACGTACGCGCAGCGGCAGGTGGTGCAGGAGACACTCAAGGCCACGCAGGAGGAGCTGGCCTCCAAGGTCCGCGAGCTGCAGGTCTACGAGGCCAACTACCTGCAGCTCAAGAAGGACGTCACGCGCTGGAAGAAGAAGTTCGAGTACATCTTCCATGAGAACGAGCTGCTGTCGCTCGAGACCTCCAAGCTCGACGCGTCGCACAAGCAGATCGCGTTCCTGCAGCAGGAGATCAAGTTCAAAGAGGAAGAGGCCAGCGCTCTGCGTGGCCTCGTGAGTGCGCTCGAGGCCTCAAACAAGAAGGCGCGGGCGTCGCGCCTGGAGTCGGCCGCGCGGCTTGCCGGACGCAAGGACCAGGCGTCCGCTGCGCTATCGAACTCAGCTACCAATGAGAGTGCGGCCGTGGTCTCGTCCGGGAGCTCGAGCGAGGACCTGAACGCGCTGCGCGAGACGCTCGAGCGCGAACGCAAGGAACATGCCATGGACAAGGAGCGCTACGCGGCCGAGATCGCGACACTCAAGTCGGAGAACAGCATGCTACTCAAGGATCTGGACCGCAAGGAACTGTCGCTGCAACTCAAGGACGACAAGGTTAATATGCACAAGGACCGCATCTCGAGTCTGGAGCAGTCGCTGCAGCAGGAGCAGGACTCGCACCTGGAGAAGCTCCGCGAGAAGCAAGACCAGATCGCCGATCTCGAAGTCCAGCTGCAACAGATGCAGATGCGCCGTCGCTCGTCTGCCGCTGCGCTGGCTGCCGCTCTGGAGCGCGTCGAGGAGAATGACGAGACCTTCGGCCCGACCGACCGACTCAGGCCTAAGTCGCCGGAAGGCGAAGAGGAAGAGCTCAACAGCGACGAGGACTCGGATCCCGATACACCGCCGGGCACGCCGCCGCCAATCTCGGCTGGCGCGCTGCTGCCTCCGGACGATCCGACCGCAGACCAGATCTTCCGTGACTGGGAGACCGACCGGAAGGTGCGCGCTCTGCCGTCCATCGAGCTTGAGGAAGAGCGGCTGCACACTCTGATCGAGAAGCTGCCGTACGAGGCCAAGAACGGTGTGAGCCGCATCCTGCTGGACGCCGTGTACCCGGAGCCAGACCACCAGATCGCCAGCGAGGCGCAGATAATCATCCGCGCCGTGAACAAGGACATGCAGCAGGAGTTCAAGACGTACCTGGTGCCGCTGCTCAAGGCGCAGCGCAACCTGCGGATCAAGTACGCGACCATGCAGCGCCGCACGCTGGTGACGGACGTGCGCCTCACGCTGCACCCGCGACCGCTCTCCTGCACGGGCGGTCTGCAACCTGGCGAGAAGCGCTTCGGCCACGGCCATGCGTTCCTGGGACCGTCAACTGACGATGTTGCCAAGCTTGTGCTGCACACCGCTCGTGCGCTGAGCACGCAGAACAAGGCCATCTACGTGTCCAAAGCTGAAGCCGAGGTGAAGGCACCCGGTGCTGAGCATGGAGACGTGGACCACACGCACCCAGCGTCTCCGTTTCGCAACTCAGCGGAGGATGCGGAGGCCGAATCTGCTGCTGCTGGAGCAGCCCCTGTGGTCGAGGACGCCGCCACGGCCTCCAGTCGTCGCTGGCGGGGCATGAGCGTCACGGGCGCGCTGAGCACGGCCAAGATCATGGGCACCATGGTTGCAGTCACAAAGCTGCGCGCCAAGTTCGTCAACACCAAGCACACGCACGAAGGCACGAGCTGCCAGTTCTGTAAGATGTCCCCTATCGTGGGCCAGCGCTACTCGTGCACGACCTGCGTGGGCATCGATCTCTGTGAGACGTGTTACTCGTTGGGCGGTCACGGCATGGAGAACTCGGACGAGCTGTTCTACCGCGTGCAGGAGATCGTGCTCACGCGTTGCCCGTCGCTCGCGGAGGAAGTGGATCTGCTGGAGCTCATGCGGTTCGAAATCTGCCGCTCCAACCTGCGCAAGTTCAGCTTCTGCCTCAACTGGCTGGCCGACATCATCAACGGCAAGTCGTCCCGAGACCTGCAGGCCCGCGCACTGGAGATCCCGAGCATCCGTCGCGATGTGCGCAAGAAGTTTGTGCCGCTGCTCATGACCGTCTGCAGCGATCGAACCGACATCGAGGTCAAGACCGAGTGGGAGCTCGAAGACGACAATGCTGCCGAAGTGCGCAGCGTCGTGCGCGGCTCGCTCAGTGAGGGTGACGGCCGCTTCCTCGAGACGTTGCGCATTTGGGTCGCCGATCAATACCGAACGACGTCTCCGTTCGTCGAGCGCAGTTTGCTCAAGTTCCGCGAAGGAATGGCCGTGGAGGAAGAAGACGAAGAGGCCGAGCGCGACTTGGCCGAGCCACTGGGCACACCCGTGGGTCGCGCCAGCAGCGCCATCGCGACCGAGGGCCTGACGTTCAATGAGCCCACGACCCCGGCTAAGCCACCTCTCGCGCGCCGTCGCGAACCCACGATGATCAAGCACGAGGAAGAGGAGGAAGAGAGCTATACGACCAGCAAGAAGGAAATCGAGCGCGGCCGCATCTTCAGTCAGAGTCAGGAGTTCTAAGTGGATCGTGGAGAGAGAGAGAAACATGCATGTTGGTCTTTTGTGTCTGTCGCCATGTTGAAGAGATGGGTACATCCATCATAAGATCCGTCTAAAAATAGCCCAGAGTTTATATCACTTGGCTATTTATAGCCTCCTATTCATCTGCCTCCCAAGTCCGTTTAGTCTCTCATTCCACTTGAAGAGAGTTCAAGCCAAGCAAGTAGAGCCCATTGAGGCAGGTCCTCGTCTCTCTCGTCTCTTTCCTGACGCTCTACTGCCTTCCCAGCGCACACCGATAGCCACGATGACGCTCGCGAGACGCAATGTCGGCACCAGCGAGCCTGCGCGTGGTCGCTCCTCGAGCATGTGGGAGGAGGAAGCCGACGCGTACTGGCAGCGCATGGAGCCCGGTCGCAAGTCCAAGGCGCTCATGCGTTCTGTGGGCGTGCTGGTGCTCGCGCTCGTGGTTTGCAGCGCTGCGTTCACGTCCTGGAACGCTCTTCGCGAGATTGAGTTCGCCTCACTGTCCAGCCGCTTGCTCGCAAAGATCAGACCGTCGGACGTGAATAGCAACGCTTCTACTGCTACGACCACTATGCCTTCTGCGCCGTCCGCAACCGTGACTAACATTGAGCTTCTGCGCTCGCGCTGTCGAGTGCGTGGCGTCCAGACGCGATGGCACGAAGAGACCTGCCGCAAGCTCTGCGCTCGGTAACGCTCTTCACTCGCTTCTGTCTATGAGGTTCATTCGTTTATCTCACAGACGCTTGCCTTGGCTTGAACTGTAGCGAGCCATTCAACTCGGCATGCATGAACGGCTGCTCCTACGGCTCCATCACGACCACCAAGCTCACGTGCGAGCAGCTGACGCTGGCCGATGTGGCCGCCATCTCCAGCAACTCCGTGCAGCAATGTCCCTTGGGCGTCAACTGCGAGGCCGCGTGCGCAGTGTACGACGCCGAGAAGCCGTACCCGGCGGTGCGCAACGCCTGCGCTCGTTCGTGCGCCAACATCGTCTCGTCATCCTGCACGCGCATCCTGCAGATCTACTACGATCTGTACCACGGGACACTGCAGTAGCAAGCGACGGTTGGCCATGAATGAACCGACGTGAAAGATGGCTGCGTCGCTTCTCGACAACTTGCACAGCGACCTTCATTCACACCCGATATCAGAAAAAAGCAACTCTCTCGACCAAATAAAATAAAATATCCACTATTATGTTCAGCTAAATACAGTTTCTATCCACGTTTCACCCATTAAACCCACTAACACGCAATGCGATTTTACGTAAAACTGTTTATCACCCAGCGCTGGAGTTTATCCCATTTTTGTGTTTTTTCCCGACCCGCCTGCATTCATTCGCACATTCTCCATGTGGGCGCCTGACGACACGCGCCAGCAGCAGCTGCGGCGGCTGCAGATTGACTGCTCCGTGACCAGATCCATGATGCAAGAGCGCACCAGAGGCCCGGGCCGCAGAGCTGCGGACGCCGTGCTGCATGTGGACGGCTGCGCCTTTGCGCTGCGATCGCTGGAGCTGCTCCACGCGTGTCCAGCGCTCTTCGTCAAACTGTCGGACCTGCGGCGCCAGTCGGACGTCATGCAGCGCAAGACCAGCACAGACGCGAGTGCAAGCGCACTTACCAGCGCCAAGAGTGAGAGACAGAGATTCCAACTCCGACTCAAGTCGCAGACTGAAGCGGCGGCGCCTCGTGGCGTCCACAGCGGCGCGTGCCCCCTCGCCATCCCGACAGGGGAAGAGACAGTGGTGGTTGGACGCGGATCGCTCTCGTTCGCTCACTGTCTCAACCACACGGCTGGCTCCGTACCCACAGCACAATCCACAGCTCTGTCGACCATGACCGAAGACGGCCGCGTCATGAGCGCATCCCCACCGGCAGCAGAGGCCGCGGCGCTTCGGCGCCACGAACAGAAGCGACGGCGCAGTATCGAGTTCAGCGAAGATCTCTCGCCCATCCTCGGGCCTGCCGAGGCCAATCAACCACAGGTGCAGCAGTATCAAGAGCCAAAGCAGCAGCCGCAAGAAGCACTGGATGCGATTGGCGTTCTGCACGTGGAGTTGCGCTCGATCGAGCGCAATGTCAAGCCCACAGCCGAAGCCGTGGCGACCGTTCTGGAGTTCCTGTTTACGGACCAGATCCGGTTCGTCCGAAAAGAGAGCACTGAACGGGTGCTGCAGCTCTGCACGTGGTTAGAAATGACGGACAGCACGCTCCACGTCGCCTGCTTGGATCGCCTCGTGACGCACATCACGCTAGACAACTGGATGGACATTGTGTTCGTGTGTGAACATCTGCGCAACCGGCGCATTCGCGAAGGGTTCATGGACCAGGCAATCTACTTTCTCACCCGGTTGCCGTGTGACCAGAATGACGAGATCCTGAAGCGTGTGCCACTGGAGCGGATCGCGTGGCTCGATGACCAGGCGCTCGTCACTCGGATCGTGCGCGGAGTCGTGAATTTGATCCACCACGTCGGTATCCGCCGCAAGGTGCTCATGGGGCTGGAGCGGTGGCTCGCCAGAGCGTTCGACCGTCCGTTTGGTGCTGGTGATCGGTCTTTATCGCTCGTGGATCTGCATTACCGATACGCATCCTGGGACCCGTTCTTCAAGCTCGCCCAAACGGACGTGGCTCCTTATGTGCCCACGACGCTGTTCGAAGCCGAAGACATGGAGTTCCAAGTGCTCTATGAGCCAGATTCGCTGCAGCGCGTGCGATGGCGCGTCGTGAAGCTGGACCCGAGCGATCCAACCAAAGTCTCACCCTATGAGCGAAAGGAGACAACGCTCGTGCTGCGAGGACGGCTGCATTTCGCATTTGAACACTCATACATTGGGATGCGAACGCTCCACGCGCCATACGAGCAAGAGCTCGTGATTCGCTACACTCATTCTCTGCGTCTCTATGGCAAGTGGTTCCCATCTCGATCCGAGAGTTCACCGGCGGAATACGCACCGCCTCGACCACCTCCAGACGCTCGATTGAGCGCAGTGCATGTCTCAGGGGAGCTCTTCTGCTGGGGGCATCTGCTGTGCGAGGTCTACCACTACATGCTGCTGACCACGCTGTTCTACACGGCGGGGTGCAGCTCGCGCAGCTTTGCCAAGGAAAAGGCAGTCGACGCAGTCGTGCATAAGATCCAACGGCTTCCGTTCGAATCGCTCGTCATGATGCTCCGCAGCGATCGATTGCGCATGCCAGATGACGAGACGGGTCTGCTCAAGGTCATCACCCAGCTCCTCTTTGGCTGCACCAAGCCCGCAGCCGCCGTCTCCGAGACGGAATTCCAGCCCCACAAGTACACGCATAAGGAGATCGTGACGATCTTCCACTCTATCCGATGGCACTTTGCGGATCTCGAGCTCATCCGCATCGCGCTGGAGAGCGCGCCCCAAGAGGTGCGACTGGAGCTCATCGATCTGGTGGATACGACGCTGCAGAGCATGTGGCACGTCCGACGCACGCCCTGGGCCATGACGGAGAACCCGTACAAGCCAGTGACGCACAAGGTCGAGTTCCGCTTCATGGTGAACGAGCAGTGGGACGTGGACCTCTCACAGGAGGACATATCGCTGCGCCTCACGCAGCAGCGATCGCAGATCAAGCAGGAGCCATGATAGTTTTGTATAGAGACAGATCAATAGAAGAGATGCTGATGGGTATTTGCAGCTTCAACATGCGCCGGATTTACGAGTCAGAGATGGCCACGAAAAGCGTTTGCAGTTCGAGCTACAGTTCCAGGTGAAACGTGCAGGCTTTGGACCTGCAAACGACTCTCTTGGTTGTGTTGCACGTTCCCTCAGGCGGCCCTCACTCTCTTTCTTCCGGCCGCATAGACCAGCACTAACGTTACATTATCTGTCTGATCGAGAACGCACACACGCACTTCAGCAAGGTCCAGGCCAACCCAAGAACTCCATCCACTAAAACCGGCGAGGCACCGATAGTAATGACTCAAGAACCAGTTCGTAGCCAAACCTCACTTGCATGTTGTAGCTTTTCCGCCCAGCGTATCTAATCATGAGCATCCCACCAGAGCAGAAAGCTCAGTCCAGCGAAATAAAACGAGGCTATTAACAAAGACTTTCGTTGACGTGGCATTACCTCAGTTATGAATTGCTCTAGCATCACCCGAGCGTGAATTGTGGTTGGGCGAGAGGACGTCCATCGATTCGGTCGAGGAGGAATCCGCGCACTAGCGGAGGCTCACAATCTATGCCGAATTTAGCAGCTTTAACTGGGTCCGTTCGGCCAAACTGGACTGAGCGCAACAAAGCAAGGCAGATGTTGCCGAATACCTCTAAGTCTGGCACATGTAGCACATCCATGCTTGTCCCATGAGTCCTGTCCACTGCAACAGGAGAGCGCTCGAGGATAAACCGACCCAGTGCAAACGGCGGAGCCGCGTCCACACCTGCGGGCAGATAGACCAATGGGGTTCCGTTCGCTGGAGCCGCACCAGTGGGCCAATCGCGTCGACCAGGCGTTCCAGCAGGCAGAGCGTAGTTACCGCCGTGCAAGTACGCCATGGAAGCCTCATAGTTGGTTGGATCAGAGCACAACAACAACAGGGGATCTGCTTCGGAACACTGGAATCCACTGCGTTCCAACTGGATGAGTGTTTTCCCAATGCCGCTGGAGACGTACATGTCGATGTGCTCCTGTTCGAGATCCATTCAGCCGCTCAAGATAGCGCGGACTTGGTCGTCCGAGAACGAGGCTGTTGGTGGAGCTGACATCTTTAGGGAAGTGAAGAGAGCTCAGCCTCTGAGACTGATGTTTTAGTTCGCTGGTCATAAAACCAAAACCCCACTGCAATGGCTTCCCGCCAAATGAGATGGTCCTGATAAATGTGGCGACCTGGGGGTATGAATATTCATGCAGTGAGAAGCCTGTCGAGATAGTCAGTGGCAAACTTAGAAGCAGTGAAGTCCAGCATGGCCAAAAAAAGATCAGGCAAATTTTTATGTGGCGCAGCAAACGGCCCAGCCTCATTCCTCCAGAAGAGACGTTTGAGTCCACGCATCAATGAGCACATCCGAGGGACTGAGGAGGGAGATCCGGATACTACGCGTTCGGTTCCCGATCCAGAGTTGCTGTCTCCACGTCAGAGCTGCTTGTAAGAGTCATTTGGTGTATGCCTTACTGCACGTGGCCAGTTTTGCTGCAGGTACTGTAGACAGCAATAGCGGTAGAAGAGCAGACAGCCCAACCAGTGGTGTTGCTGTGTAATCATCCCACTGTGCTACTGGCTACGCAGCGGGGTTTTGTAAAGGAATCAACCCCAAGCAGCGTGCTGCTTATCCATTCTACTAAAATCCCTGTGCACCATCACGCTTTCCGTCCCACAATACAACGACTCTTCTGCTGAGCCCATGCTGTGAGGTCACTTGCCACGTGCCCATCTCCCCTCTGTTCTCTCGCGTTTGCTCTCTCGGCTAAGATGGGTACATTGAAGATGTACAATAGCAAATTCGGCTTCGCTTGAAGTGTCATTTTGTCAATCTACCCATGCAGGCAGCTTCAACATGTTGCTATTCTTCCGTTCCGGCCTCGGATGAGCCGAATGTGAACCAGCGGAGTCCGGCATTGCGATAGAGATCGTCACTGGTGGTCTGTGTGTGAACTCTACTGTACAGCCAGTGTGTGGCTTGGCCTTCTGGACCTGAGAGCGTCTCATCCACAAGCAGTATTGGGCACACACCATCACGAATGAGCTCAGCGAATCCGAGGGACCGAGCGCGAGAGCGTGAGATCGTGGGCTAAGATCCAGTTGCTGAGCGTCGGTTCCAGATCCGCTCGAGTCAGCGTCCACGTCAGGGCATTAATGCCAGGTCGAACAGCACTTCCGTTCCATCGCTGTGCAGTAAAGCAGTCGGTGTCAGTGGTGAATAAATGCAGTCAACACGACTGACGACAGCAGTCGCTTGGACTTAGTCCACTCTACCAGTGTAGCTACTATATACAGGCCTTAAAGCCTGGTCTCGTAAACCGCCAAGCAGCTTCCGGCGGCGTTCTCTCGCTGATGTCTCAGGACCGGAGAGAGAAAGAGATCTGGAGCCATCCGCCGCCCAGAGACTTCTTATCCGCACACGCGCGCGGGTCGCGCCATCAAAGGGAACCATCGGCAGCCACACGCGCACCCGTACGTACGGTCTGGCTACCGTAATAATGACTCCAGCGAAAACGCCAAGGGGTCCCACAGCCGCAGGATCTCGTGTCATCCGCTCATCCCCTCCTCCACCCCTCTCCCTCTCTTCCGTTCTCTCGGCATTGAGGGGCCGATTGTCCAGACGGACCCCAAGGGTTCCTCTCGTGCCATTGCCACTTGACAACTTGTCGTCTTCCGAGAACATCGATATCCTCCCAAGAGCGCCGCTAATAAGCCATCGACCATGAGCGTGAGCAGCATCAGCATCAGTCCCATCAAGAAGACGCCCGTGAGTCGCACGAAGAGATCTTCCTCCGCAAACACCAAGGCCCGCAAGAGCCGCGTGCAGTACAAGTTCTCGGTCGAGGACATGGCGCCGTTCTTCCACATGTCGCAGAAGCGCGCTGCCAAGGAAATGGGCGTGGCCGTGATCACGCTCAAGCGCTGCTGCAAGCGCAACAACATCCGCTGGCCGTACCGCGCCATGAAGTTCAAGGTCTGGAGCGGCAGCCAGAGCTACGAGTCGCCCTACTCGGCCAAGCTGCTGCACCAGTCGCTGCTGGGACTGGAGGACTGCAGCGACGACGAGAGCGAGAGTGACGTGTCGCTCTTCAGCCAGGGCCAGGCTCAGTGTCATTACAAGCAGGAGCATATCACCAACGCCGCCAGAGACTTTGCGCGGCTGCCCTACGAGTGCATGGCCACCAACGAGCTCATGCTGCTGGCCGCATGAGCTCGATCCTTGCATGTACCAATAAAAGAACGTCGCGTAATCGTCCGTAGAGAATAAAAGAATACAAGAATACTCTTTGATGAGCTCACTTTCCCGCGTTTGATGTGCAATCATTTCTACAGTACGGCCACGACTGGCAGCAAGGAAAGTGCAGAAGCCCACTGTCGACGCCAGATCGACAACGGCCGATGGATGGGTACAGGAGGGAATTGAAGTGGGTCAGTCATCGTTCCTTCTGTGTGCTGTCTCATCTGGAGCTCTGTCTCTCTGTGGGTGAAAGATTGGGCAGATCTTGCTGGGCCCGATATTTGGAGAGCTGGGCGACATCGGAGGGACGATAGTGGTCTAGCGACTGGTATTTTTTTAAACTGAGAACACCGACTGATTTTAATTATAGGGAGGAGGGGTCTGGCTCCCTCCCCCGACTGGCGTCATCAGAGACCGACAACACTCTGGTCTCCGCTATTGCGTTACTTGATAGAGGCGGCTGCATGCCCAACGCATCTCCTCTTTCCTTGTGAATCTCTGGATTCTCAGTTCGTCTTGGGTACGGTCGCATTTCCACAATCCTTTGCTTATTCTGACCTTATTTTTGCTTAGTTGACAAAGGACCATCACTCTCGAGTTGCCTTAGATCTTGGAGGGTCGTCATTGGAGCTCTGGCTCTTTCACTTTAAAGGATACGCCTTCTGTTTCCAAGGCCCATGGCGCAAATGTGCATGTCCGCCCTCGAGTAAGGCGCTCCGTTGGCTGCTTTCCTCTGCATACGCTTGCTGTCCATCTGGTTGTGGTCTAATGACGACATGGCAGCCGAAAGGGACTTTATACTTACCAAAGGCTTTTGGTCCATGGCCAAAGAGCCACTTGCGAATTCGCTCTCTACGCCCTCCACGCCCAAGTCTCTGCTTGTAATGAATACGTCTGCCAACAACATGACGCCTAGCGATAAGAAGAACGTGGTGCTACAGCTGCTGAACATGCGCACTCTGTTGCCCCCACCGCCGCCGCCTCCGTCGTTCTCTTCCAAGACCAAGAAGCCGCGCAAGAGCCGAGTGATCTACGACTTTCAGGTGCACGAGTTGGCTCAGTACTTTCAGATCCCGCAGAAGACAGCGGCCAAAATCCTTGGCGTGTCGGTGATCACGCTCAAGCGCTGCTGCAAGCGCCTGGGCATCAAGTGGCCCTTCCGAGCCATGAAGTCGCGGAAGAGTCGCGAGATCCGTCAACGTGCACTGCGACTCAAGGCCGATTGGGCCATGGACTCGGCCTCGTATCTGATTCTTGCCCGCAAGACGATGTGCAAAGCGCAGCTCCCCATGTCGGAGGCTGCGAAGCGATTCGCTCAGCTGCCGTTCGAGTGCATGCAGCAAAACATTTGATACTGTTACATGTGTCTGTCCATTCTCGTTGTCTCAAGTGTCTGCGTCCTGCTCAAGTCATAATAAGCACAATGCACGTAGTCCCCCATGGCATTCTTGTTCTCAGCTAAAGGGTCCAATCCAAATACGCTGCTCATCTGACGTCAGCTCGGTCAACATGGAGTCTATGTAAAGGCATCTCACGTGTTGTATTGGTGGTTACGCAAATGTTCTGAGCCATGATGGACTTCTGCTTGTTCTGCTGGGTTTGTCAGGCGTGGCGATTGGCGTCCTGGACGCAGATCTCGGCCAGGAAGCGCAAGAGTCCGTCGTCGGACGAGCACTGGAAGTGGTTGGTTACGACAACGAATCGGAGCGGCGAAAGCTGTTGCGGAGAAAAGTCGATGGCTTGTGGTCGTGCGATCGGGTCCGACTGGCGGCGTCGCTGTTTGCTGCCATTAGGACGGCTCTTCTTGCGTGAACGCTTGGCGTCGTGCGCGGACGCTATGATACGCCTGCGTTCTTCCTCAAGTTTCTTCCGCTGGGTCTTTCTCCAGGACTTCTCGCTCACGTGAGCATCAGTGCGTCTACTTTGCTCGATCTCATGCGGGAGCAAGTACGCATCGCTTGTGTTGGCGCTTTGCTCTAGGTCCGCAATACGCCGGAGCACAGAGGACAACTGGCGATACGGCCACTTCTTGATGCGGTTGCGCCTGCAAATGCGTTTCAGCGCGGCCTCGCAGATGCAGAGGTTCTCCGCCGCCTGTGGAATCTCGTCGGATTAGACTCTCGTGACGACGGGGAGGTCGCTATGTTCCTCGCCATCCAGGCCAACCACGTACTGTCTTGAGAGGCAGGTGATACAGCCGCTGCAGATCCGTGACGTCAAAGTGGATGCGCTGTCGGCGTCGCACGTGAGTGCTCTCGGTATCGTCTTGGCTGTCACTACTCTCGTCGGCTTCCTCGACTTCGCTGCTGCTGCTGACGTCGTGGGGCTTGGAGACTGCTCGAGAGGTCGCATGAGTGCCAAAGAGCTCCATCATGTGCCCTTTCCTGCTTCTTCCTGGTTGCCGTTGCGCGTGAGAGACGGAGGCCGAATGAGATCGCTGGGTGCAACTGCAACTGGTTTCGGGATGCTGTTAAGTGAAGGTTGAAGATCCAGCGCGATCTTTGTAGCCATATGATCGCGCAATACTGGACCTTCCCGCGCAAAAGCATACAGAAGCGCAGTGTTTGATTCTACTATTGCGGATGCTTGTAAACACCAGACTATTAGTGTAAATACCGTTTGTTGCAGCTGCCAAACTTGATCACGAGACGTATCAAGCGGATGGTAGCGACAAGACGTCGAAGCTCAGCGATAATTAAGCTCAGTATGCAGCGGGTTCTCCTCTATCCTCGTCATGTTAGAAGCAGCAATGGGCTTTATACAGAGATGAGATTTCCACTCGTGGAGCCGTTGTCGAGGGAAAACAATGTTGTCCTGCAAACGAATGCAAGTTTGTTGCCCTAGCCCCTAATATGGTACGGTTCGACGACGGTTCATGTAACCGGTCCCAACCCCAAGCTTATTCGCTTAGACAGGGTCTGGCATTTGTTTGGTCCTGTGTCATTCATTCTCAATCAGGCCCATCAAAATGGCGGTGCGATGTTGAAGCCTCTCTGTCTCTGCATGCCCTCCGGTGGCTGCCCATGACCCTCATTATCACTCACCCCCGTTCTGCTGCTGCCTTGTATGTCGCTGTAGACGCCCACCGACCCCCGCCGCGGCATCGTGCTGGATGACCACACGACCTACGACAAGAAGCACTTCCTTGTGCCGCACCACTACCAGGAATCGCTCGAGTCGGTGCTGATCCCCACAGGCCTGATTCAGGACCGCGTGGAGAAGATCGCGCAGGACATCCGCTACGACTACGAGGGCAAGACCATTCACCTGCTCTGCGTTCTCAAGGGCGGCAGCGCGTTCTTCCACGACCTCGTGGAGAAGCTGCGCCTGTTCCACAAGTACAACAAGTGCAATTACGTGCCCTTCACCTTCGATTTCATCAAGGTCAAGAGCTACGACGGCACCAAGAGCACGGGCAACGTGCAGATCTCGGGCGCTGACCTGTCCAAGTTCAAGGGCAAGGAACTGCTGCTGGTGGAAGACATCATCGACACGGGCAGAACCATGTCCAAGCTGGTGCCGCTGCTGCAGCAATACGAGCCGGCTTCGGTGCGTGTGGCCAGTCTGCTGGAGAAGCGCAACCCGGAGAGCTGCGGCTTCCAGGCCGATTACGTCGGCTTCTCCATCCCGGACAAGTTCGTGGTCGGCTACTGCCTCGACTACAACGAGATCTTCCGAGACCTGGACCACATCTGCATCATCAACCAAAAGGGCATCGACAAGTACGCGTCCCACCAATAGACATCTCCGTGGTGATTGGAAGCCAGGGAGTGTGTAGACTGGCTCCACTTTAATTGTATGCCCCAGATGACGAAGCGCTTTAGTCTATACGTGCTTTAATAGACAATATCGCCTCTTACTCTACTCACTCGGTCGTCTATCATGGCACGGCTGTATTTGAACACTAGTCTTCTACTTGTTGGCGAACTGCTCCGGCGTCATGGTGCGGATCGTCAGGCCGTGCATGCCCTTGATCTCTTCCTTCAGGATCTATACTCAGTCACAAGGCAAAGTGTCAGCCACAAGCCACACGCTGATTACCGCTAGATAGCCGCTTGCTCTTTACCTCGTTCACCATGCGGTGCTGCTTGACGCGGCTCTGGCCGGCGAACTGCGCCGACGCGACTTCGATGTCGAACATGGAGCCGCAGCCGCCCGAAACGTCCGAGACCTTGACGTGGACAGCTTCGAGCGCCTTCTGTAGTGCACTGTGCATCGACAGCTCCGCCTCCGTGGCTGTGGCGTCAGTGGAGATACCAGCAGAAGCGAACGCTGGCGAGGTCGACGGGCGCACGGCGGCCACGCGCTGCACGGATCTGCGGAGGCTCTGCATCATCATAATCACGTCCTTCACTGGTCTCCACCGACGGAATCTCCCAAATACACGAACTGGTACACCGAGTGGTACACTTGTGCTTGCGTAATCATGAGCGTAATACAGAAATGTGGGTTTTAGGTCAAATACGTATTCTATTTAACCCAATGCATCGAGTGGGTGATTACCCCTTTCACAACTCAAACTCCTCCTCATGGACGTCGAAGTACCGACTGCCGATCTCCGCAACAGCGCGATCCACAGCGGCTTGTAGCGGCTTCGGCCCGGACATGAACACGCCAATGACGTCACTGCTGAATACTCCGTCGTCTCTTGTCTCTCTCTCTCTGTGGTTGGCTTCGTAGACGCGCTGCAAGGCCTCGCATATGTCCGGTCGTCGCCCAACTGTCACTCCGAGTGATGTCACGAGGTCGCCCACAGTGTGCAGCTCACTTGCAGCCGCATAGTATCCATGTTGATTGTGCACGACAACATCGTCTGTGTCGACGACCTTCTCGTCCGACTTCATGTGCGGACTGGTGCGTTTCTCAATGGCCAAGTGCTCCATGCGGAGGACGACCCAGGCGAACAACGTGCAGATGAAGATGCACGTGATCTCGACAAACCACTGCAGCGGCCACAGATACGTGCGTCCATTGCGTTTGATCTTGCCCTTGCCGTATTCCAAGTACACAAAGCAGACGATGCTTGTGAAGAACATGATCAGGTATGCGGCGATGCGGAACTTGGGGTCTTGAAATACAGCAAAGAACGGTCTGGTGTGTTCAGCAGTGTGTGTGACTTCTCTTTGGTGCACCCGATGTCGAAGACGTTTGTGATTGATAGGTTGATCCAAGAGCTGTTCAGTAGGATTCGATGTCAAGAACAGTTCTGCACGGAAGAACTCTTCTTGTGGATCGAGCTCTTCGAGCTTCATGAGCACTGGATGGAACTCTTCCAGGAGCGCCAGCTTCTGGAACGCAAAGATAAAAATAATTTTTTGGTTGAGTCGTCCAGAGCATGACAGATCTTCCAGTATCGCCATGAGCGGAGTCACTCCAATACCTCCACCGATCAAGCAAACGACCGGATACTCCGTATAGAAGTTCTTGAGCGAGATGCCGTAGAAGCCGTCCACGTAGATATCGGGCATGGTGTTTTGGATCTTGCAGTCTTCGGTATGATTCGCCAACTCTTTTGTCCAGTCGCCATGCAGCTTGAGAAGGATCGTGAAGGACGACGCGTTGGAGAGAGGCGACGATGCGATCGTGAAGGCGTGCCACTGCAACGCGGAAATTGCCGGCACGTTCAAGTACACGAACTGGCCGACCTTGTATTCCCCCTCCGGTTGAGTTGACCGCGAGAGCACGATCTTGAGTAGATCGTCTGATAGCACAGTGCATTCGTGAACTTTCACCTTCGTGGACATGTTGGATGCCGAGACAGCTCGACTGATGAGATATGCAGCAAGTGCTGGAAGGATCCAGAGCTGCGTTGGACCCCAGTGGAGACATGTGAAGACCACAATGACGATGAACAACACGTTGTGGGTGATGTAGAAGACGTCGTAGAGCTTTCGACGCATATACGGGATCGAAGTGGCGCTAAGGATCAGCATCCCCAGCATAGCGATGGCCCCGAACGTGTTGAACCAGACATAACGCCCATGTTCTTGGTCGAGTGGGCAATCAAAACACGGTACACAGTTGGCCGACCAGGTACCTTCGCGGATCCAGAGCCAGTAGTAGGAGACAACATGGAGCAGCGCCAATACTACAGTCACGATGCCGAGCCAACGATGATACTTCACTGAATTGGCGTACGAGATACTGAAAAACTCCATCCAAGCGCCATTGCGAGTCACTGGTAGCAGAAGGAGTGCCAAGTTGTACAATGACGAAAAACCGAAGGTCACACCAATCCAGTCGAGATACGTGTTGAAGTTTTCGGCCGGACCCAGGTACTTCATATCATACGAAAACGTCCAGATGTTGCCACCGACAATGAATCCGATCAAGAAGATGAACTCGCCAAAGCTGAACCAGCTCACGTGTCTGCCGAGCAATAGTGGTTTGCGGCGCAAAACTCGCGCCAGAGTGAGCACAAACTTGGCTGAATGTCGTCGTATATTGAATTGCCGTAGATATTCGACCACGAGTAGCGAGCCCAAGAACGGAATCACGCCGACGATAAAGAAAAATGTCGGGCGCACCATTTCCGAGTGACCGACGCTGTCATCAGGATCTTCGCTCTTTGGCACGCCCCACCAGCTTCCGATTGTATACTGCAAATGGCTATAGTAGATCGGAGTAAAATAACCGAACTGGCCGAAGAGGAACCACGCGATGAAGCCAACCATGAGCGACTGAGCGATAGTCACGCCCAGGCGTTGACGAGGCTTCAAATAGAGCTCGAGTTTGTTCGAACAGTTCTGTGGGTCGTGCGGCGTTTGCAATCCGGCGTATCCACCAGGACTCTCAGGTGAAGCAGCCATGACAGGTCTTGTCGGCTTGGCTTGTCGCTAAGGGCGAACTTGGAGTAGTTTATGAAGTGGGGCAGTACGGCTGAGTCGTCAAATCTTTACTGTTGGGCTGGAAGCACCACCCAATTAATGAGCCCACTTTCAAGAATACTTTTGATGATGCAACTACCACTCAATAATGGTCGTATGCCAGTCAACAATTGAAGTGGTAAAGTCTACACGAGAATTTCCAGCGCACAAGAGTAAGAGTGACAAAAAAAACACTTTCAGTATTTGCAAAGCGCGGATCGTGAGCAGTGAACGATGGGATATACTGAACAGATTGCAGGCGAAAGAAGAGACGCAATTGTTGACTGCAAGCGGGTACTGTTCCACTGATTTGCCCTGCTCTTATTGTGAGATGTGATGGACGATCTCACGCTATCATGTTGGTCTTCGAATATCCAGATCTCCTTTATGCGGTCAATCCAAGACACTGCAACTGAACTTGTTGCTGCGACCATTTGAAAGCTTCCTCTAGTTCCAGTCAAAGCTTCTGATTTTCATCGTGTGCTTTTGAGCCACGAGTTCTACACTTTTGAAAAAGATATTCTCTTCAAACTCACGCTAAGGTTTACGGGTGAGATGATCGTATAACCGCAGGGGAAGCTAATTCATGTAATTACCATCATCCGTCATCTGGATTAATTTGGTTATGAAGAGGATCAATTAATGGGCTATTCGTCATCTATATCAATGCAATATCGTTTCAACCAGGTGTCACAGGCATCAGCCTCTCGTTCCCGCTATTGAATAAAACACAGGCAGCCTTGAGGCGATAGATTTATCACGGTGTCCAGCGGCAGTAACTGACAAGAGTGGGTGATTTCCCCTTTCACAACTCAAACTCCTCCTCATGGACGTCGAAGTGGCGACTGCTGATCTTCGCAACAGTGCGCTCCACAGCGGCTTCAGACCGGACGTGAACACGCCAATGACGTCACTGCTGAATACTCCGTCGTCTCTTGTCTCTCTCTCTCTGTGGTTGGCTTCATAGACGCGCTGCAAGGCCTCGCGTATGTCCGGTCGTCGCCCAACAGTCACTCCGAGTGATGTCATGTCACAAGGTCGCGCACAGTGTACAGCTTGCTTGCAGCCGCATAGTATCCATGTTGATTGTGCACGACAACGTCGTCTGTGTCGACGACCTTCTCATCCTACCAGCCACCGATCGTCGTCCGGAAACAGTTGTAGTACAACGGGCTGAAATAGCCGATCTGATCAAAGAGGAACCAGAGTAACTGCGCGATAGTTACACCGTAATGACGTTGAGGCTTCAAATCCGGTTCATTCTGCCAATTGATCGGTGTATGCAGCCCAGCGTATCCGATGGGGCTCGCAGGCGAAGGAGCCATGATTGGCCTTGCTCCTGATCGCTAACGTGGTCGTTGGGATGCAAATAGGCAATGCAGTTGTTGATCAATGCGACTGCGATTGAATTGTCCCTTTGTTGTCAGCGGAAACACCACCCACTCCAAGCACCGCGCAATGACGTGCTGCCAAAGATACTGGCTACACGCCAGTCCACAATAAGGCTGAACTTGAACGTTGTATTATTGACAATCCTTCAAGTGTGGGAAAAGTTTCGTCGTGTGATTAGAAGTGAAGATCGGTGGGCAAAATGTGTCTGCTGTACGAATGCGGTGCAGACGAGTACACGGACGGCACAATGGTTGACTGCGCGTAAGTAGGCACCAATGAAAGTATCTTCAGTCTGAAATAACTTTTTTTCATGAGCGTTTAGCTGATGCCCGCCGAAACAACCAGGCTTTCACGTCTCCATTATGATCTCGCGTTTGGATGAATGCCATGAGCTCGATTTGCTTCAGTCGAAAGTGATTCATTTCAAGACGAAATGGTCGATAGGCAATTCCTGGGAGAACGTTTTTGCTAATCCAAGTGGAGGACTTTTTCGAGAGGAATTGTTTCAGTCGTGCTTACGGCCAGCACTAGAAGCAAATGCGTACAACTTCAGTTGCACGCCATTGATCTTCAGCAGCTTTTCAATCACATTGTAGCCTGTGATCGACGCAGGTGCAACTCAAGCAGCTTGGCGGTGTGACTGCATATCGTTTATCGTTGGAATATTTTCAAGCTTTTTTTTTGAACCAATACTGTGATCTGAGCCAATTTCGACAACGTGTTCATAACATCTTTGCCAATCTGCAGTGCACACAATAATAATGAACGAGAAAACAATATGTATTGCACGCTAGTGAATACGACGTAAATGATAAGAGCTAGTGAAGTATCAACTTCCAAGAAGAACTCATGCATACGATAAATATGGCGGACGGTCAAAGCTCAAAGGCTTCCTCGTGCAGATCGAAATACTGGGACCCGATGGCAGCTGTGGCACGCTCCACAGCGGTCTTGAGTGCCTCCGGGCCCGACATGAAGACGCCTACAACTGGTGTTACCGCAGTTTGGTTGGTGTTGGTGTCGTCGTCATTATCAGGTGAGCTCTCGTGCTGCTTGTGTATGAAGCGCAGAACAGCATCCATGTCTGGACGGCAGCCCACCATCACGTTATGCTCTTGCAACAGATCGCGTCGCGTTTTTAGCGCCCGGAACATGACTGGCATAGTGCGTGTAGGCGAAGAGTGGATCGTGTAGCAGTCGTACAGATCTTGGTTGGGCGATCTGCGAGTGCTACAACTTCTGCTGCAACACAGCCTGTCCATCACTACATACACGAGCACGAGACGCGCGCAGCCAAAGACCACGAGAATCTCCACAAGCCGTTGCACGGGCCAGAGATCGTCCCATCCACCAGCCGTAATCATATCGCCGCCAAAGATGAGCATACTGAGGATCCCGATTGCGATCGCAAAGTACATCAGCAGCATCATGGTCTTGCTTGAAGGCGATCGAAGCGGCTCTGCAAATGGCTGGGCGTACGTCTGCGCCATCATGCGCTTGTATGACGGCGCGCCACTGTGTTGATGCAGACGACTGCAATCTGACGGCTGGTCCAGGAAGTTCTCCGTAGGTAAGGTTGTCATGTACAGTTGGTACCGGAAAAAGGTCCCGTGTGGGTCCAGTTCGCTGAGCTTCTGCAGCAGCGGGAGAATCTCTTCCAGCAGCGCAAACTCTCGGAACGTGAACACGAAGATCGTATTCTGTCGCAGCCGTTGCGGGTACGGATGCTTCGCGATCAGATCCTCCAGTATCGCAAGCAATGGTGTCACCCCAATGCCACCGCCGATCAAGCACACAGTCCGGTACTGCTCGTAGTCTTCCAGCGAGCTGCCGTAGTATCCGTCCATATGCACGACGGGCATCACGTTTTTCTGCCTGCAGTTGGCTGCATGCGAATGGAGTTTGCTCGTCCAATCGCCCAGTGCCTTGAGCAGGATCGTGAGCGAAGCTTCGTCCGTGTGTGGGCAGGACGCGATTGTGAACGCGTGCCACTCGAGTTTGGAGATCGCGGGAACATTTAGATACACAAACTGGCCGATCGCGTAGCGGCCACTGCGCTTTGCAGATCGCAAGAGCACGATCTTGATGATGCCGTCGCCCAGATCCGAGAACTCCAGAACTTCGACAGGCGTGACGGCGTTGACCTTGGAGATGACTCGACTCGCCATGTATATGGCCAGCGTGGGCAGCAACCACCAGATGACTGACGGCCAGTGCAGAGCCACGAAGATGAGTGCCAGAATGAAGAGCTGGTGCACCGCGTAGAACGTGTTGTACATCTTGCGTCGCACCCACGGTACGGAGGTCACGCCGATGAGCAGGAAGCAAAGCAGCGCCATCTCGCCGAACACGTTGAACCAGACCTTGTACCCTCGACGCGTGCCCAGACTGCAGTCAAAGCACGGGAGAGCTCGTTCCATCCACTGGCCATTACGCAGCCAGCTCGTGTAATACCCGGAACAGTGCAGAACGGCCGTGAGAATGGCCACGACGCCCAGCCAGCGGTGGTACTTGACGCCGTTAGTGTACGAGATACCCAGGAACTCCATCCACGCGCTGTTGCGCGTCGCTGGCAGGAAGATGAACGCCAGGTTGAAGATGCAGCAGTAGCCCATGACGAATGCGATCATCCGGAGGTACGCGTCCAAGTCGATGGACGTGTGGCGGTGCTCGGCTTGCTGCTTGGCCCGCAGATACCGAGGACGGAAGCCATAGAAGAAGACCAGCGCGTTGCCGCCGATGAGAAAGCCGAACAGAAACACCAGCTCACCATAGCTGAACCAGGAGATCCATCGGCCAAAGAACCGAGGCTTACGGCGCAGGAACATGACGAGGCGAAGCCCAATTCGTGACGCAAAGCGACGTGCTCGAAGTGAGCGGAGCAAATCACCCAGTACCAGTGTGATCGCTACGGGCAGGACGCCTGTGAGCGCAAAGTACGTGGGCAGAACCATCTCGGGATGGCCGGATTCGCTTTCTCTGCTCGCTGTTACGCCCCACCAAGAGCTGATCGTGGTCATGATCTGCATGCCCAGCGGCGTTGTAAACGCGAGACTGCCAGCGATGTAGACGCCCATAGCCGCAACAGCCAACAGCTGAGTCATGCGAGCCAGCAGCCATGATACTGTGCTCGCTGTCTCGATGGATTGGCTGGCGCTGTCATTGCCGTCGTAGGAGTCTATCAGTCGATTCGAGAGCTTGGCGTACTGGACGCGCTTTGGTCTTGAGAATGGCAGCGCTGGCCACACCATGACGATGCGATGGCTCTTGAGCCGATTGGAGTATGTGGGCACGTGCTCGTGCGTTTTAACAACGGGATGCGTTCAGTTGCTCACTACGGTACGCAGGCGATATGCACAGAACGATCGCTACGAGTCGAGCGCCTTGCAGTCGTATTTACGCGAAAGGAGCAGCGCTTCGGACTCTGGGCGCAGCCAAGAAGCCACTTTCGCCACCGAAAAAGCGATTGTAAAGCCATTGCAGCCATCCGCTGGCTCAGGATGCGGCGGCTTCCGTGGCCTTGCGCAAGCGTAAGACGCCTGCCTTGACAGGCATCCCACCGCTTGGGCTAAGTGGATGCATTCACGTGTCAATGGCCCAGGCGATTGGCTCGAGCCACGGAGTCAGATTATGTCTCCAGCCAATCAAATTCATCCAATTTGACGCATCCAGCCAATCAAATCGCTCAAAAATTGACTAATTAAAAACAGAGAACATCAGGTAAACACCTAAATTAGTGTACATATGATGTGGTACAAGACAGCTGAGCCAGGCTGAATGGGTTGAACCTGCACTTTTCTAAATGAGTTCAGCTGCTTCAGAACGTGGAAGCCCCGACAGTCCAGAGCTGCTACCAGAGAGTGCACGCCAGCTAGACAGACCATTGGAGCACAGCTGCGGGTTCTACGCAAGTATGCGTTGGCTTATCTGGAGCCAACACCAGGCAGTAAGTTCTCTAAATAGGGGAATAATTAGGTGCTCATTCGTCTGTAAACCGCCCTGGGGCTAGCAACCTCCTCTGCAAAGCTGCTGCTGATAGAGCTGGAAGCCGACAGCAACGATAGTCGCTCACTCGCGTCTGCCACCGAGAATGCCCCTTCCCTTGCTTCGCCGTCGGATACGGACATGGTGACTTCATAGTTCGCGGTGAACAAATCAACGTAGGCGTCTGGCTTCCGTACGATCTCACATGCGGCGACGGTCATAGCGCTCTGGTTGTGGGCCCTGGTCAGGCAGTGCTTGCACACCGTGACAGCGTGTTGCAACAACAGGTCGGATCCAGGAAGCATCGTGTTCACGTGTTTGGTCACGCGGCAGCTCCCGCAGACTCTTCGGAGACACGCGCGGCAGGACTTCTTGCGGTAGAGCGAGTACTTGGTGGATCCATCGCAGACTCCGCAGCCGTCAGGATCTGCTCGATACAGAGACGTCTCTCGGACTCTTGTCTTGAGCATCCACGTGAGCTTCTTCATCTGGGCGCAGTGGTCCAGACGAGCGACCGACGACAGCGACTCGGCGACTGTAAGCGTGGCGTACGATGGCTGCAACTTGCCCAGCGGATGCACCAGACTCGTTCCAAAGACGCCCACGGTGTTTACGTCCCGCTGACAATAGAAAAAGCACTGCGACGACTGCGCGCGCACGATGTCCAGCTCTTCGAGTTCTCGAACGCCTGGGAGCTGGACCGAGTGGTTGAGGTGGTAGCCGATCCGCTCGCCCGTGGCTGTGACCATGACGCCCGTGGACTCTAAATACACGTAGTCGCGAAGGCGCACGAACGGCCGCAGGAGTTTGCGTGGGCCTTGCACTGACCATTTCAGCTGCAGAGATCGGAAGGGATCGGATACTGATGGGCTCATAAGCGTGGCTAGCACAGCACCGTCCACGCTCTGGTCCTGAATGTACGAGGACTTGATGCGCATGGAGTCCAGTGAGTGGCCTGTGACACCGTACATGATGTCATCCAGATCTCCGGTCATCGTGCCGACTGTCATGAGCATTGGCAGCTGCTGGGATGCCACATTCAGAGGCGTGGCGGCTGTGATCGCATGGCGCTGCTTGAAGATCGCGAGGCGCTTGATCTGCTTGAGCTTCTTCCACTGGCGCTTGTCCACCATGTGATTGCGCAGCTCCACCAGCTCTTGGCGCTGGGTCCAGGCGTCGTCCAGCACCACACGCTCCAGAATGGCCAGCGCATGGCGGTCTTCCTGGGTCAGGATCACGCTCGGGAAGATGTCGCTTGGCAGTGGGAAGCGCATCCTGTGCTGGCTGGATGAGAACCCGAGTGTGTGTGGTCCGGAGACGCTGCATGGGCCTGGCTGGTGTGTCAAGTGAAAGAGCCTGCTGGGTCACAAAGACTCGCACCAGTCGCCCAACTTGAACGCAATGAAGGGGAATCGGGACGGGACTCTCTCCCACGCGACTAAGCATGTATTTCAGTTGCGAATGAGCTAAAGTCAGTACTGTCGACGCTGTTTCAATGTGTTTACTATGGGGCCGATCCACTGAGATACGTGATTTGAGCCCTCGGCAGCAACTGATGTTCTTGTGTGGGTTCAGCAGGAATGGTTCAGCAGGCATCCGTTTGATCTGGCGTGCCGGCCTGTCCTCTGGAAAGAAAACAAGCCGTGAGTGCAATCTTAGGCATGACGTGAACATTGGCATTGGAGCTGGCTGGTTGGTTGGCAGTCAGGAGCGTACAGTAATCTGAGTCACGAAGCAATCACAACCCAGTGCTGCTGGAAAAATTGGTGAAGGTTCGGATTCAAATGAGATCAGGCGCCGCGTTTCCCATGCTCCCTTTGCTTCTGCAATCCATTACCGGCTCCTATTTGCACTCGTGAGTGCAGCAATGTGGTCATCAATGTGCTGAACCACAGGCAAACGCGTTAGTTTGTACAAAGCACCAGCGTTTAATCGTCACAAACCTGCATGAGTTCTGTTCGATCTGCTTGGTAGCGAACTGAGAACGCCAGCTTATTGAGTGCCAACAGCTCGTTGCGCAGTGCTTCCACACTCCAGTTCGCAGTCTTGGCCACCAACGTCGACAGCGCCTGCGACATTCGTTCCTGTGTTTCAAATGACACATGAGTCATCATCAAAAACTGAGCATGAGCTGGCCAGGACCAGTCGTACCTCGTCATAAATAAAGTTCATGGCTTCTTCCTCTTCATCTTCCACTGGCTCAGGCTTATCTTCTTCCTCGATGTCGATCTCTTCGTCGTCTTCGCGTTCAGTATCTTTGCCTTGTTCGTCTTCATCTGCATCGTGTTCCTCTTCCACCTCCTCCACTTCGTCGTCCTCTTCATCCTCATCCTTCTCTTGAGCGACTTCCTGCGGTGAACTTGGCGATGAAGAGCCCACGAGGTCTTCGGTATCGTCCTCATGGCCTTCGGTCACATCAATCACAGCCGTTTCCGCTTCTTCTTCATCGTCTTCCTCCTCTGCTGTCTCCTCCTCCTCTTCAGCCTCTTTCTCTTCTTCATCAGTGTCGCTTTGGTTTCCTTCGGCCTCTGCGCTTTTCTTCTGGGCCAGAAACTCCTCAACGTACGGCTTACCATAGCACTTCCTCATCAATGGAGTGTGCATGTGGATGTAACCAACCACTTCGTTCACGCCACTTAGCTCCAGTCGTGCATGGTCCTCATCCTCCTCTTCCTCATGCGGCGGGAAAAACTTGATCGAAGCGCCGTCGGAGTCTTCGCGAGTCCAGTTCTCTGCCTTCAGGATCGGCCAGAGGTTCCGATCGAAGTGCTGCAACTTCAGCACCGTCTCGTCAACTACTTCGTTCGCCTCACCCGGCTTCTTGGCAGCAGCAGCAGCCTTGCGAGCAATAGCTTCGTCGCGATGGTTCCGCACAGATCCCTGCACAACCGATTCGGTGAGCGGCTTGATGTACACAGCAGATACGGCCTTTTCGCTGCCTCCAAGAATGTACTTGACGTGGTACGTGTCATCCCCGTTCACAGTCGCAATCATGCCGGCGCCGCCTTCTTTGTTCATGCCTGGCTGCGTTCGGCTGGCTACAAACACTTGATCGCCCTTGTAGAACACTGGCAAGGGCTCTATCTCCATATCTTCATCGGTCTCAGCCTTAATCGTGTTGGAATCGGACACATCAGCCGACATTGGCTCCTGCTTCATGGGAGATCCGTCAAACCATTGGGACACGGGATCATCCGAGCTGAAGCGAGCGCTGCGCCTTCGAGGCGGGAACGTCTGCTGTGGCGACTTGTCCAGGTTGTTGTTTCCGTTGCTCTCAGCACTCTGCTTGTTGGCCGATTGCTCTCCAGTCACGCCGTTTTCAACAGCGGATGAAGTCGTTTCCGAGTCAGCCGCAATGCCGCGCAGTCGTGCACTAGCTCGCACTTGGCCCGTGGTACTACTTTTTGGCATTGACTTGCGGCCGAGAAAGTCTGGCTGAGACTGTAGTCGCTTGGTGATCTCCTTGCATTTTGCAAACAGATCGTAGCCCTGACAGTCCCGGAAGCGGTAGGCGTACGACAGGATATTATCTCTCATGGTGTTGGCTGCGTGTGCGATGTACCGCGTGGGGCTTCGCTTCGGGTTGAACAGATTGGCGTTGCGCACGATCTGCTCCACATCGGCCTGGAATTGGTCAAAGCACGTGTACTCGCCATCGTTCAGCTTCTCGCGCATCGTGAACAGATCCATAGGCTTGGTCACGACCGCATAGTAATCCGGCACTTCCTCGATGTCCACAGGGAAGAAGAAATGGGAGTACAGCTTCTGTGTGCCGCAATAGTCCAGCACTTGGCCCAGGAAGATGCGCAGCTCACGAAGGCAGTGCAAGTCGCGCTCTTTGCGCATCGCCCATTGCTCCTGGTTCAATTCCTGAGTCTTCTTCACGACTGGAGCCAGCGGGAGAACCTCGAGTTCCTTGTGCTGCTGTACACGTCGTTTCGGGGCCGGAGGCGTTGCGAACGCACGGAACACTTGAGTAAAGTGGTCTTTCCGGACTGCCTTTGACGGGGACTCTACTTCAACCAGGATGGCAGAGGACAGGCTGTTGTGGTGATCCGATGAGCTGGGCTCAAACAACTCCAGTAATCCGGACGGAAGATCGTCTCGTGAGGCCGCGGAAGTGCAAGCCATGAACAGTATCGGAAGGCTCGAGTGGCTCTGCTGGCTCAACAGCATCATCTTCAAGGCGAGGTGCATGGATTCGCTCGTATTAGCCCACCACAGCTCGGCATGTGGCAAATACACGACACAGGGCAGACACTTTTGAGCTTCGTTCATGCGGCGGATCATAGCTTCCTCTGGGTGATGAGCATTCGAGTCGGCCACGAGCGCCGGATAGTCGAGAGAGAAATGCGTCAGTCCTTCCAAAGCATGCAAGATGGCTGCACCGACAAAGTGCTGGCCCATTCCAAATGCGCCCGTGAGAAGAACACGAGGATACCCCACTTGCTGCGGCATGGCTAGGATATGCCTCATGGCGGCAAACGAGTCTTCCCCCTCCCCCTGCTGCTTGCGAAGGACACTGGTCGTGGTTGTGCAGTTTGGGCACGCCCAGTCTTCTCCTGTTTCTATCCGACTGGATTTCGGCAGACACGCGCTATGGAAAGCTCCAGGGCAGGTGGTGCAAACAAGGATATCGCCGTCCTCACTCTGGCAGATTTCGCAGTCGCGACGGTGGCCGGTTGAATAGATATCGTAGTCGTGATCATGGTCTTCTTCGTCACACGGGACCTTCATCTCTACATCTCGATCATTGCTGAAGCCAATAGCTTGAGAGCCGAGAGGGAATTGCGGGAACCGCTTCTTGATCTCGCTCAGTACGTGAAAGACTGTTGGCTGTAGCAACACGTTCACAAGACGAGGCAGCGGGGTCGCGAAGGAGCTCACACTGCGATGAGACGCGGGCGTGATCTTCTTCATGGCCTTGGCAAAGTCGCCTCTTGTAACGACGACATTGTCCAGATTGATCAGCAGTTTGTCCTGACTCGTGTAGACTTGGGGGTACACGCGTCTCAGTGCACACAGTGTAGCTTCGGCACAAAGCGCTTTGACATCGGCGCCACAGTAGCCCACGGTCTTCTCCGCGATCTCCTTCGTGAACGCTGCAGACAATGCTGGCTTCCAGTGGCGGGCGTGGATCGTTAGCATTCGCTCTCGATCATGAACGTTGGGCAGCTTGAAGCCCAGTTCGCGATCAAATCGTCCTGGACGTCGCAGTGCAGGGTCGATGGCATCGAGGCGGTTCGTAGCACCGATGACCACCACACGTCCACGAGAATCCATACCGTCCATCAACGCCAGCAAAGTGGACACGATGGACGCGTGGATCTGGTCCTGTTTCGCACTGCGCACGGGGGCCAGGCCATCGATTTCATCAAAGAAAATGATCGACGGCTCATTCCGCTTGGCTTCTTCAAACAGCAGCCGCAACTGCCGTTCAGCTTCCCCGACCCACTTGCTCAGGCAGTCAGCTCCCTTGCGCATGTAGAACGTCACGTGGCGCTTCTTGGAAGGAGCGTCCGGATTTTCTGCGTTGGAGGCAGACGCGTCCTCCTCCAGAGAGCACGAGTTGGCCAGCGCACGGGCCAGCAGCGTCTTTCCTGTTCCGGGTGGTCCGTAGAAGAGCACGCCCGACGGAGGCGTGACCTTGTACTTCTCGTAGAACTCTGGGTACAGCAGTGGGAGCATCACCATTTCTTTCAGCGCTTCAATGTGAGTCTCCAGCCCCCCGACGCTTTCCCACGTGATGCTGCGATCGATCTCGACTGGAGTGATGTCTGCGCGAGCACTGCTGGTCTTCTTGCGGCCCGCCGCACCGCGATGGTGAGAGTTTGTCCGCATTCCACCATCGTCCGAGTCTGGGCCCCCGGGCATGTCAGACGAGGAAGAGCTAGAGGATGACGACGACGAGCGACGGCGGTTGCGACGCCGCGGCCTGGCTTGCGGGAATGAGAACCGGTGGCGGTTCTTGCTCTTGCCGGACGAGACTGCTGCGCGAGTGCTCTGCTGCCGCTTGACGTAATCTGCATATGCGGAACGAGAGGATGAATCGTTGCGAGGACTTGCAGGGGCGCTACGCTGCACCTTGGCGCGGTCTCTCAACGCGTAGCGGCGCGTGTTGTCCGTGTCACTGGCAGCTACAAATGACGTCTCTCGAGGATGACCTGCACCGCGTCGAGCAGCTCGCTCTTCGCGTCTCCGCACAGCCGGTTGCGGTGAATCCTGGTCCTGAGCACGAGTCCGACGACGCAGATGATAGCGTCCGCCGTTCGCTTCCTCGTCGTGTTCGTCTTCTTCCTCGTGCCCTGCCTCTTCCTGGTCCGAATCCTCGGCGTCGGCTTGTCGTTCGTTCTCATTCTCTTCGCCCTCGTTCTCTTCCTCGTCTTCGTCATCTTCTTCTCCGTTCTCTTCGCCATCGCCTTCCTCTTCTCCCTCCGCATCGTGCTCTTCTTCATCCTCTTTGACGTCCTTGAGCTTCTTCCGAGGACTGCTCACGGTCTCGAGCCCGTTCAATCGACTCGACGACCGGCCTTCGCTGTCTCCTCGAGACCGCAGAGAGTACCGACGTCTCGCACCGTCCGCTTCGGCTGCCACTGCTTCAGCTTGTTTCTTGGCCCGCGACTCGCGAGTCTCGTGCTCCTGAATGCGGCGATTGATGTCATCCAAGTCCGACTCGTCCGTGGACAGATAGAAGTGCTCTTTGGACACGCGACGCTTCTTAGATGCGCGTTTGGCCGGCTTGCGGTGCTTGCGGCTGCGCTCGGGCGTCGAGTCGCTCTCTTCCGGCCGATAGCGCTGCGTCTGGAACACTTCGTCGTAGAGCATTGTGTCGTAGAGCTGCGTCTTCGGACGTCGGTCGCGGAACTCATAGCGCGATTCAGAGCTATGCACCGCGTCCTCATTCTGTCTTGGGTACTGCACACGAAAGGATGCGAGTGAAGCCATTAGTGATCAGAGCTCGTGCCTCTTCAGCTGCCGCGTCAGGCAGCGCCATGCGTAGCAGCGCAGCAGTATTGAACAATCAGCTATTTCTCACCTTTCGGGTGGATGGAGGCGGCGGCTGGGGCGATTGGTCGGACTCTTCGCTTGATTCCACCAGCTACACACGAGACAGACACCGCAACATCACTCAGTCACCAGCTCTACGTCAGTCTACACAACAGATGCGCCGCCGCCACGCAGCCAAAAGAGCGATCGCCAGCGGCGCATGCGCATGTGGTCGGCTTCCTGCATTGCACTGATGATCGCAGGTACGCACCTCTCGCTTCTGCGACGATCTGGTAGAGCGCAGTCGCGAGCGAGGCTGGGCCTTCTCAGGCGACGAATCTGTTGGCATGACAGCAGTGGTGAGTGGTCCGTTCAGGCCTCAGGGCAATCAGGCCATCATCCTTTTGCTGGGAGCAGCCGACAGAGACCAAGAGTCCCGTCATGGGCAGTCAACGCACCGCTGGGCGCAGACGCCAGGTCTTCCAGCACGCTCATGAGGAATGATGCCAGCTCTTGGCGCGCTATTTACGAGGCGCGCGTACCGTACCGGTACATGCGGCACAGGTGTACCACTCGCACGCATGGCCAGTGAAACACCCCATCACGAAAGCGTGTACCCGTTTAGGTGGTACACTGGTTCACAACTTGTCAGTGAGTCTCAGGATTTCCAACTCCGATGAGTGCAGGGCTGAGAGCTGGGCTGTGTGGCTCCTTGATCTCAGTGTTGGAGAGTTGGAAGTAACAATTGGCGCAAGGCGGACAAGGAATGCGGGCATTTCAATATAACGTTACAGTGTGTGGCGATCTTCGCATTGCAGTCAATACGAAGCAGCTCACAATTGATGCAACACTGTGAGTCAAGCAACAGGTCTTTTGGTAAATTGGATTGGAGCATAGAGACTTGGCCGCAGGGCTTTGAACCCATTTGCTGTCAAGTCGGCAGCCGGTCCAGGAGAATTCTAGAAGAACGCCTCCCAAGGCTTTTGATGCGCCAGTATTGGGTAATTGAGTTTCCAAAAGGCCAATTTGCGTGGGGTTATTGGTTTACAGTATTTTATCGGGAACAACAAATCAGTTAAAACCATTTGGGTAAAATTGACAAATCTGGGGTTTTGGGTGGATGGTGATTATTGGCTCTGATTCTGCAATATGCACCGCCGCAGAGCATTGTCCATCGGCTCCGCCGGCGCTGCGGCCACGGACGCCAGCTCCACCTCCGGCAGCAGCGGTGGGATCGTACTGGACAAGCCCAATGCGCTGCGCAAGAAGCCGTCCAAGATGCGCGCCAATCGCGAGCGGCGGGAGCGCGAACGCAGTCTCGATGGTGACGAGCTGGAGCAGCGGTTCAGCCAGCAGCTATCGTTCACTGCACCTGCGTTCACACCTGGTGCTATGGCCGGCGTGACTATGAGAACCAGCAGTCACAGCGCAGGAACGCGGTCGGCACCAGGCAGCAGCAAGCGATCAGCATCAAGCAGCAAGAGCTCCAGCGCTGCGCGGCGCTCGAGTGGAGAGCCGCTGTCCGTGACTATCCCGCCGCGATCGCTGGCGCTTGTCACGGAGCGAGAAAAGCCACAGTCCTCAGCGCCATCACCTTCTGCGCGCCCGTCTCCGCTTCGCCGCACAGCGTCTGTCTCAGTCCCGGTATCATCCGCGACAGGCAGCGCCGTGCGCCCTCGAAGAACCGTCACGGCGAAGACGAACCCGACGGATGGATTCAGCATCAGCAATAACATGCAGCGCCCGATGAACGTGGAGCGGCGGCCACGACGACAGCGCATTGGCGCCATGGGCTTCTCGAAGGCTCCAGCAGGCGGTGCCGGAAATTTTACGTCTGGGCGATTGCGTCAGGGCGCAACCGGCTCCGCTCCATCCGCCTTTGGCTCCGGTAGCTCTCCATTGAGCGCTCCTCGGTCATTGACACAGCCACAACAAGCTCCCGACAGCAACTCCCCGGACGATCCAGACGAAGCCCCAGTTCAACGAAAGCGAAGCGATAGCGTCGGCTCGGACTCCGAGTACTCGAGTGACGACGAAGTGTATCCAGATGAACCCAGCATCGCCTCAAGCGCCTTTCCAGACCGACTGACGCTCTTCAGTCAACAGAAGCGCATCCCCAAGAAGTAGGCATTGCGCTCTTGTTTCTTCCTGTGGTTGACATGACCAGACTAATTCTCGCTTGATGCTGCTGTAGGGTGAGTCGCGATGCCGTCATCGACACGATCTTCACGGCGCTGTTCACCAAGAAAGAGAGTACTCGCGGCTCCAGTCGCGGCTTCAGCGCTTTCGGAGACGACACTGGCACAGACACCGACAACGAACCGAACGAGGAGTTCGTCAAGCGCGGCCTCGCGGCGTCTCTGTTCAAGGACCACCTGGGCGGCTCGCTGCTATCTTCCTTCCGTATGAGCAAGCGTGGGCGCGAGAGTCCGCAGGAAGCCATCGACCGATTCATCACGCCGACATTCATCCACACGCTCGTGACGGACATGCGCTTCGAGGACTTTCGAACGGCCAGTGCGCGCATCGACATCCTACGAGCGATCCACAAGAACTGCCCGTCCAAGCGGCTGCATATCGCTCGAGCGCTGACTGACGCCACGTGTCTGCGTCTGCAGTACGTCACGAGCCTCACAGAGACTGCTCATGCGCGATCGATTGAGAAGAGCAAGGTGGTCGTGGACCACAAGACTGACCACGGCCACGGCTTTACGGAGCTGCTCCGGTACGCGATCGAGCACATTGGCGAGAGCGTCAACGGATTCGATGCTGGCGAGCAGCAGTTCACCAAGGCCGAGGTCGACGAGATCCTGCGCAACTACCTGCTCAGTCTGATGTGTCTCTGGCGAGCCCACTGGCTGGATCCCGCTGGGTCGGACGAAGAAGATCTGATCGGATGTGCTGGTCAGTTCGTCGCGTATCTGCCAGAGGTGACTCCGGGCTTATTGTCACGACTCATCAGCACCTGGCCGTCCAAGTACCCGACGCAAGAAGTCGTGGCAATCCGAATGGTGGCACGAGTCATCATGTCCGGATCCCCACTACACACGCTTCCCGACGGCGGTGCTGCGCTTCGCATGAAAATCTTCTCTCGACTCGCTAAGAGCGTGAAAAGCGCGCACACACAGGTCGCCCAGGAGGCGCTGGCCTTCACGGGCTGCCAGTTTGTTATGATGCACTTCCTGGCGCGGTACCCCGAGATCTTCAAGCTGCTATCGGAAGCCTTCCACAAGAACGCCGTGGGCCACTGGAACGAGGCTGTGCGGACCACGTCCGAGGGCCATTTCGACCGAGCGCTTGATTTCGCCACCTAGAGAAGCCCACGCTATGCAGTGGTAGCAACCAGCAAGTACAAGACCAGATCGCAAGCACATGGATAGAAGAGAGAGCTAGAATCAAAAATCATTTGGATATTTCAAGGCAATAGAAAAGAGGAAAAACCTGCACGCTCTCTGGATCGAAGGTCGAGGAATAACATTGTTTAGTCGTTCTTGCCACCACAGCCGCTCATGTCAAAGCCGCACGCCATGGAGACCACTAAATAAATGACAAACTGCACAACCCTTGAATGTCAGCTCTAATGTCACACAATATAACAAAGCGAATGGAACACACCAGGCCCACAAACACCAGCAGCATCCAGAGCTTCACGTTCCGGCGCCACATGGTCTTGCGCAGCTCGACAGTCGAGCGCTCGAACTTGACCGACTGGCGGTTCAGTTTGTCCGTTCGGTCCACCAGTAGCTCGAACTTTTCCCCTCGATCCAGCACTTTCTCTGACGAGTTAGTGCATTCAGCCAGTGAGCAAACGGTGTACTTCACCACAACAGTCAGCACAGGTGACGCATACCAATGTTCTCCACCATGATGTCCTTCACGTCGTCGATCTGCTGCTGCACCCGTGTGAGCGAGTCGGCTTCGGGACTGGCATTGTAGTATTCCTGGTCACATGAAGCACATTAGGATCTCAGAAGCGCCCGTACTGAATGCGGATGCGCCACAGTACCATTTGACGACGGATGACGTGCTGAAACTCGTCGTTCATAGCGAACGCGATGGCCGTGTGACCGCGATCTCCGTACATGGCTTTAAACCGCGCCTATTGAATCAACCCATGCCAGACTCATGGTCAGTATCTATGCCTCTCTTAGTGCAACAGAGTAGCGTGACCTCAACGCAGAGGCTTTATCAATACCTTCATATCTTCCAGGAACAGGAACGGCACGCGGCGCTTGAGATCGTCGTCCGCCATACAGAGATACGTGATCTGGTCCTCCACGATGTAGTGGAAGATATGCCTGTTGCGATCATGGGACGGATGATCCGTCAGCTCAGCCACACACAGACACATAGCAGCCACAGGCCATCAAATACTTGTCGTAGACGTAGGACATGCGCCCATCGGTAGAAGGGATCTTGGCCAGCAGCACGCGCGTGACCGTGGGGAAGTTCCCCGTCGTGCCCGTGTACTCGGCCAAAACCGTTTTCTCGCGCGAGACCAGGCCGTAGACCTATCATGACACGCATTATCAGGACCAGCAGACAGAGAGGAACATGGGGGGAAGGCCCCGCCGGTCAGCAGAGGCTGTACAGAGCCACAGAGCCAGGAAGAAGAGCATGGCCACGTACGATCGGCATGGCGGCCGTTGCTTGTTCTTTCTCAGGAAACAAAAGAAGGCGATCTCAGATTCTCTGAAATCCCATACCCTCTCTAAATAGGTTTTACATGTTATGTGTGACACACAAACATTCGCTGGCATACCGTATGGCCACTTTGAAGTGAATGCAGCCATCAGAAGAGGCTTACTGGGCAGTTTACAGTCGAACTCTATTGAACAGGATGACCATAGCGCAGTAGCGGTAGGTACTTATAATGTTGGGTGTCGTAGCTCTCCATTTGGGTTGGCTGGGCGTTCGAATATCGCCACCCACCAATGGCTCTCATATCTCAGGGCTACAGCATCCAGGACGGCACGGTGTTGCTTCTGCCGGAGTGGTAGTGCATGGAGCTCGTAGTCTCGATGCGGAAGCTAGAGTTGCTGGACGTGGTGGAGAAAGACAGCCGATCGAACTCGTCCGTGACCGAGATGAGTCCGCCGTCCGAGACCATGGGCGAGTACGAGTTCTCCTCGCCGTCCGTGGAGTCCGTCGTGTCGAAGAGATGGTCCTCGCTCATGGTCTCGTAGACCATAATGGACTCGGCGCTGGTCTGGGCCGCTGTTGTGATGCAGAGCTTGCAGAAGACCATAGTCTGCTGCACCACGAGCCCCGTCTTGGTCGAGATGAAGCTCAGGCGCTTTGTCTCGCGGCAGTTGGAGCAGACGTCACCCTGGCAGACACGACATGCTCGCTTCTGGGTGGTCTGCAGCACCGAGTCGATGGGCTTGTGGCACACGACGCAGCCCACGGCCTTCTCTTCGCAGAGCGCTGCCTGCGTCTTGAGCAGCCACATGAGCTTCTTCATGTGTGCGCAGTGGGCCAGGCGAGAGACCGAGCAGAGAGAGATGGCCATAGCCTTGGCCGCGTACGCCGGATTGAGCTTGCCCAGCGGGTCCACGAAGCTCGAGGTGAACACGTCCACGGTGTCTGCGTCGCGTTGCTTGTACAGCGTGCAGAGCGAGATCTGACCGCGCACGATGCCCAGGTTGTCCAGCTCGCGCACGCCGTCCACCTGCACGGAATGGCGCAGGAAGTAGCCGATCCGCTCGCCCGTGGGCGAGTTCATGATGCCCATGGACTCGAGGTAGACCGAGTCTCGGAAGCGCACGAACGGCCGCGCGAACGCGCGTCGGCCCTTGACGGACCACTTGAGTTGGACGGACCGGAACGGGTCCTCGAGCGTCGGCTGGACCAGCGTGGCCAGCACGGCGCAGTCCACGAGCCCGTCCTGGATGTAGGACGTCTTGATGCGCATGATCTCGAACGAGTTGTTGGAGACGCCGTAGAGCATGTCCTCCAGCTGACCCTGGATCATACCCACGGTCATGAGCGCCGGCAGCGTGGACGAGCGCATGTTGACGCTCGAGGCGTCCGTGCCGATCAGCGCGGAGCCGTGCAGCTGCTTGTAGACTGTGACGTTGTCGTTGGCCTTGAGTTTCTTCCAGTGGCGCTTGTCCACCACGCCCTTCTGTACCTCGTACAGTTCATGGCGCTGCTGGCAGGCGCCCTCCACGACCACGTTTGCCAGACTGAGCAGCGCGTGCTTGTCCTCGGTCGAGAGCCGCACAGGCGGGAACGTATCGGCTGGCAGAGGAAAGCGCATCACTTGAGGCTTGGTCGATGGCGGCTGGAAGTCCAGGACTGACATACGAAATTCTATGGATGGCTGTCTCTACACCTACCGATTCGTGCACTGGCGTGCCAATGGGTCAATCGATTGCTGCGCTCTAGCTCGTCTGTCGTGATCGGCTCGCGCTTGGCCGTGGACCTCCAAGACAAAGACACGCAGCCTGCTCCAAGAAAGAGACCGCACGCCTCCAGTGAGATGCGCCCTTGGGTATACAGTGGAACACAGCCATCGAACGACTCTGCGGAAGGTATTGGGAGCCAGAGCCCAAATTTAATACTGCGTAGTGAAATTTGCCTGGTGAAGGCAATTGTGCCACTGGAGCAGCAGCAGCAATGCAGTGTCCAGTTCACTGTACAGCAGCGCCGACAGGATGGGAAGGGTGTGTCGTCCCATGATCGACTGCATGAAATGTCCGGTGCTTGAATGTGCCAGTGTAAACGAGATGCCATGTAGTAATCCACTCTCGCTATCGCAATCTGAGATTGCCCAGATAGGCCAAGGCACATTGACTGACAGCATCTGAACCGGCACTGCCAGGACTGGCTGCAGCGTTTTCATGGAGCCACCTGCTTTGGTCCCGCCCGAGTCCAAGCACCACGACCAAGCGGTCGTCGGACGGGGTGCCCTCCAGGGGAACGGGCTCGGTGCAAATGCCGCTGAACTAGCGCCCGGCTGCATAGAAACCGGCCCCACTTCTCGCGATATTAGGCGGCAATTCGCCATGGAAAAAGGTCATTGATTACGGCCCAATGCTTGCGTCCCCACTGGCTGCAATAGATAATCCACTGGTGGTCGCCTTTCGTGTGAAGTATCCGGACGCCGCCGATCTGAAAACGCGCACGCGGGAGTAAACGCCACCGTCGGCCGCCTTCGCCAGATGCCAATCAGTCGAGATGTGAACGCCGGACTTCAATAATTAAGCCCATCCAAACGGAATATTAATTTCCACAGGTAAAAAATGTATACATCAGCTGTACAAGCCACCAGAAAGGCACGACTGCGTATCCATTCTTACAGGAACTCCACTGGTGGATACGTTTCTATGCTTCAACGTCTCACTTGCTGTACTGTTGCCCAAGTGAGACTGTCAATCGTAAATTGGCCGGCCGCAATGCGGTTCCCACGCGTGCAGCTCTCGAGTGAGGACGCACACGCGCTCACGTCGCTGGCCCACGTGGTGGTGCAGGACGACTGCCAGCAGCGTCAAGAGCTGTATGAGGTGCACAAGGGCGTGGTGGGCAAGCGCCACTGGAAGAAGCTGCACCAGCACGAGAGAGTTGCGGTCTACATGCAGACCCGCAACGGCGTAATGATCGACGCCTCAGCTGGCATGCGCTTGTCCACACTGCCGGGGCTCATGGTGGTCGGCTCGATCCAGGGCCGTATGGAAGACCTTCTCTACGCCATCTCCAACAACTCGCTCGACTCGATGCGCATCAAGTCGTCGTACATCCATGACGGTCTCGTGGATTTCGCCGTGCTGGCGTCGCTAGCTCAACCCTCGCGCGAAGACCCGTTCCGCTCGCTGCAGCTTAAGTGGACGGTCAAAGGTCGACAGGCGTTCACGTGGCCGTTCGTGCGCTTCCGGGACTCGGTCTTCCTCGAGTCCTTGGGCACTACGACCACGGACGCCGGCGAACACATCGGCTACTTTCTGCGCCACTCGGTACAGGTGGACGATCTGCGAGAGCTCACAGACCTGGATATCGTGCGCGGCCAGATCTCGATGTGCTCGATCTACAGACAGCGCGACGCCGACACTGTGGACGTCTTCACCACGAGCTTCGTGTATCCGATGGGCAAGATCAACCCAGACCTCGCGGCCAAAGCAATCGCGGTCTCGCTCTGCTCAATAGGTCGCCTGGCGCATTGCGCGCGCATGAAGAAGCTCATGTCGCTGCTCAAAACCTCGGGTTAGCAGGCTGCTCTCTGCGAAGAGAAGGCTGGAGGCTGCGTGGTCTGCCACAGGTCCATGCATTCAATAATAGCTCAGCGAAGGAGGCGAAGCTGCCGCATCTGCCAGGCGAGTGTGTACTCTAAGTGCCGCGAGGCGAAGCGTCTGAGCTTCATCTCAGCTAAGACAGGACTCGTGATGCAGCGAACAATGGTCTTCTGCAAACTCTGCCTCGAAGCTGCTGCCCAGACGAGTGTGGAGGCCATCATGGTCTACGAGAGCATGAGCGAGGACTACTTCTTGGACACGTGCAGCTCCACCGGCGCCGACGAGGACGCGTCCTACCCGCTACCCATGGTCTCGGATGGAGGCCTGCTCTCAGTCACGGACGAGTTCGACAGGCTGTCGATGATCTCCAGCTCCAGCACGTCCAGCTTCCGCATCGAGACCCCCAGCTCCATGCAATACCACACAGGTCGGAGGAATACGGTACCGTCCTGGATGCTGTAGCATCATGGTCTGATAGATGCGATGCCGTCCATAATAGTCTTGTCTTATACAAACCAGGCTAGCAGTCCTGTACAATAGAGTCCGATTGTAATGTACCTAGAACAACCCCATGATTCCACTGCAGTAGTACCCGTTGCTTAATACTGCGCTGGTTTACTCAGTGGCTCATCTGCTCAGTCTGTTTTCTTCTCGTTGAGCAGAGAGACCTCGGAATCGTTCGCTGTCCACGTCTTTCTCCACATTACAGCTTCGACGCGAGTTTGCGACAGTCCTGAGCCAGGACTAGGCAGAGAGAGCTCGACTTGTTGGGTGGGAGATCGCGACACCCACGTAGTGAGATCTGTTGGACTGTTCGCAAACGATGACGCTCTGTTGATGACGAAGGGTGCAGTCTGTCGCGCTGGCGATGGCTACAGCGTCAACGAAGTCACCTGGTTGAAGTCCGTTGGGATTTGTTCTGGGTACAAAATCTTCAACCGGCGCCAGATTCCACTAGACATTACATGTATTCTCCCTCGCTTTCCTAAACTAACTCGCTCTCCTATTCTCAGCTCTGCGGGTTCTGGTCCATGAGCTGCTGGTTGGCCAGCATCGTGGACTGGGCTTGCTTGGCAGCGCGCTGCAACTCCACCAGACGAACGAACAGATCGTCCTGCTCCTTTGAGGCAGGCGCGTGGCTGTTGCTCCTGACGTGGTCATGCGGCGTGGTCGGCAAGCTGCTACCGGTCGCTTCGATCTTGCGCACAGAGGGTACGCGGCTGGCGGCGCGAGCGCGCTGCTCGCTCATGATGCGCGCCATGATCTGCTCCACGTCTTCCTCCGATATGCCGCTGTCGATGCTCATGCGCGACTCATGCACGCCCAGCAGACTGCTGTGCAGTGTGTCCTGGATCGAGATACTCTCGTTCTCGTATTGTGAGAAGGTAGTAGAAGACATGCCTTCGTAGCTGCGCTCGCTGGCCGTGCTGGACGCGCGCACGAAGCGGTTCAAGAGCGAGAAGGACTCCTCTGCCGGCCGCACTTTCATTCCCTTGGCCTGCACGATGCAGTTGGTGCAGCAGGAGACCTGGCACAGCGCGTAGTTGAGGCCTGCGAACAGGCTCTTCTTGGAACAGCACTTGGTGCAGACCGTGCGATGGCACACGCGGCAGACGCGCATGGACACGAACATGCTGCTGATCTTGGTGCAGACCGAGCACTGCTGACCTACGCTTGTGTTGGGCATGCGCTGGTTGGAGAACGCCAACAGCGTGAGCTTCTTGGACTCAGCGCAGCCCACGGAGCCCACGATGTCGGTGAGCACGCCGGCCGTGGCGATGGTCGAGAACTGGTGGATCAGTTCACCGGCCGGATCGAACGAGCCGCGCGAGAACACGTCGATCATGCCGTGCGAGCTCTCGCGGAAGATGAACGTAAAGTAGAGCTGGCCGCGGATCGCGATCTTGCGGTCGAACGCGGGGCAGTTGGGCAGGTTGACCGAGTGCAGCAGGAAGTAGCCGTACCGGTCGCCGTTCGCGTCCAGGTTGATGCCTAGAGCCTACACAGACGCCCCATGGATCAGAGACCAAGGCGTTCGGTTATGCATTAGCTTTGGCTGTACGTACGTCTAGGTAGCACCAGTCGCGCTGCCGCACAATGGGGAACTTGGACAGCAGCCACTTGATGCCAAGATAATGGAACGGGTCCTCCGGTGTGGCCGTGTCAATGGTGCTAAGCACCGTGCAGTCCTTGGCGCTGACGTCCATGTACGAGATCGTGATCTTGATCTCCTCGTGGGTCTTGTCGTATGAGCCGTAGATGAGGTCCTCCAGCGAACCCACGAGCTTGCCCACGCTCATCATGCTGGGTTCCTGGCCGTTGATCGTGAGCGGGCGCACGCGCCGGCGGTAGACCTGCAGATGGTGCTTCTGTGTGACCAGCTTCCAGACCTTGAGGTCCACCTGACTCTTACGCTTGAGCACGAAGTCGCGCTCGTCGGCAAGCGCGGCCTGCACCTGCGACTTGGCGACCCCACGGAAGTAGTCCTTGTCCTCATCCGTGAGGCTCGGGTCGCCGAAGTAGCCCTTGGGCAGCGGGAACACGGGTTTGGGCGCCATGATCTGAGTAAGAGAGAGAGTGAACTCGTCGGCAGGTCGCAAAGTGGCGCACAGCTGCCCAGCTGGACCTCAGCAGCAGACAAGCAGGTGGTCGTTGACCTACTACGTCGTACGCGACCGCCAGCTGGTAAATGGCTGCCTGTTAAAAGCGATGGCGTCACAGAGACAGGGGTCACACGGTCAACCAGTGTGTGGTGAGTGTCTCTTTACGGGGAGCAAGAGCCACAGCCACAGAGCCTCTGACATCCAGATTCTAATCGCCGAGACAGAGAGAAGGTTGTGTCCTCGCGCTGAGATAGGGAAAGAGACCGCGAGCCTGACTGCCGAGGCGTCACTGTCGCCACTGGAGGACAGACGCAGGGATGACCAAGAGATCGCAAGCTTAGGATGGATGACAGTGGGTTTCCCTGTATTGGGAAACGTGCATCAAGAGGCACATTCTGACTTCCTCTTGTCATAAGATGTCATTAGGACCTGAACACTGTATCCCTTTATAGTGTACGGCATCACAGTAGATAATAGCAGGCTCTATGATGCAGATTCCATCATGAAACACCTGAGCTGAAGCATATCGCATGCAGTCAGTCGCTGGATACTGTACAGTGCACTCGCTGCCTCAGGGATCTGGTTGAAGAAAGAAGCGGGTAGGGGACAATGATAAATTACTTGCGATTTGTATGGGCATCAACCATTTATGGATCCTGGGGCTAAAATATGGAATGCTGAATCAGCGGGAAAAGAAGACAGTCCCAAAGATGATCTGCGCATGGGCTCTGCATGCAGACGGATCGAAGGATCCCTTCCGTCTGCATTGCTTCAAGAAGAAGCATCCGGCCTCTCCTCTGCATCGGTCAATCAGCCAACACGCCGTAATGTTGAGGTGGCACCATCGTCTCTCCATTTTGTCCCATATTTGCCGGGCTTGTTCGCAGAAAAGGAGCGGCTCCGGATACCTTGCACGGCATTCTTATCCATCATCGTTTGCTGGCTCGCACGATTGCTCACGACCCACAAGAACGCTGCGCAACACCGGCTGGCCAATGGCTGGTCAGTAGTGGCTCATGGCTGCTCAGCGGAGCTGAAGGCTGATGGATTCCGTAAAGAAGATGCCGGCCGTAATCAATGGCCGGTCATAACCGATGAATCGTAATCACAGGCCGTCCATGAGGCTCTGGTTGGCCTTGGTCGTGCTCTCGACCTCCAACGCAGCGAACTGGAGCTCCAGCAGCCGCAGATAGAGTGCTTCCTGCTCCGAGGACGCGCTGTTGGATCGCATGGGTCTGGGCATGTCCGGATACGTCGAGGGCGATCCTTCCTGTGCTGGCAGCCACTCGGCGCTGCTGGTCTCTTTCTTGGTGACCAACTCACTTGGCGGTGGCGACGGCAGAGCGGCCTTGTTGCTGTGCTCTTTCATGGCCTTGGCCACCATTGCTTCGATGGCTTCCTCCGACAGGTTGCCCTCGATGTTCATGTATTCGCGTGTTGAATCCGAATCGGGCGAGACGACCCGATCCTCTTCCGACAGAGACAGCGAGGCCTCAAGGCTGCAGTCGCTGCCCTTGTTCGTCGTTTGTGCCAGTAAGGAGAACTCGCGCTCGGCTGGCTTCACTTGCATCTCCTTGGCGCGCACGATGCAGGTCGCACAGCACTCGATCCGCCTCACGGCATAGCGCAGTCCTGAGAACAAGTGCTTCTTGAAAGAGCATTTGCTGCACACTGTCTGGTGGCACACGCGGCACTTGCGCATGGAGAGGCGCATGCTGCTGGCCTTGGAGCACACGGAGCACTCGGAGCTCGCGCTTGCAGAGGCTCTTGTTGGACCATCGGCCAGCGCCAGCAGCGTGAGCTTCTTGGCCTCGGCGCACTTCACAGCCGTCACGATGCCCGTGAGCACGCCGGCCGTCGCCAGCACTGAGAACTGGTGGATCAGCTCACCCGCCGGGTCGAACGAGCCGCGAGAGTAGACCTCGATGGACCCAGGCGAGCGCTCACGCAGGATGAAGGTGAAGAATAGTTGGCCTCGGATCGCCGCCTTGCGATGGAACGGAGGGCACTCCCGTAGATCCACTGAGTGCAACACCAGATACCCGTAGCGCTCGCCCTGCACGTCGTGGTTGATCCCCATGGCCTCCAGATAGCACCAGTCTCTCGGTCGCACGACCGGGAACTTGGACAGCAGCCACTTGATACCTAGATAGTGGAACGGGTCCTCCGGTGTGGCCGTGTCGATGGTGTTGAGCACTGTGCAATCCTTGGCGCTGACGTCCACGTACGAGTTGGTGATCTTCATTTCCTCGTGGCTCTTGTCGTACGATCCGTAGAGTAGATCTTCCAGCGTGCCTTCGATCCTGCCCACGCTCATCATGCTGGGCACATTGCCGCTGAATGTGTTGGAACGCTCACGTCGGCGGTAGACCTGCAGCTGGTCCTTGCGCGTAACCAGCTTCCATTGGGACGTGTCGACCTCCCGCTGGCGCATGCGCACGAAGTCGTGCTCGTCCACGAGCGCGGCGTCGATCTGCTTGTGCGCGATGGCTCTGTATGCGTCCTGCTGCGCGGAGGAGAGCTGCACATCGCCGAAGTGGCCCTTGGGCAGCGGGAACGCCGGTCGAGAGGCGTCTTTCAAGAGCGACATGAGCTATTCTTGGTGGTTCGGAGGCTGGGCGAATGACGAATGCGTCTCCACGATCGACTGGAGCTCTGAGTCTCGGAACCGACTGACGCACTGAAATTAGAGCACAGAAACGGACTCAGAACCAGGCCCGAGCGCAAAGCCGCGATTACAAGAGTCGAAATCCGGCGTTGGTAACCATGGAGCTCTCTATCCTTTGAACAGCGCAACGTTTCACAGCGGAGGTCTGACAGTCATAATACACGTTATCAGTCCATTAGAGACCTGGATGCGGTTTACACGCCCGTTGAGCCTTTGAGTGTGCGTTCAGAGCCGCATTCTGCTCGTGGGCTTATGCCATGACTCATGCTCGGGCTTCCAGCTCCTTCTCGCATTGTGGTCAGTCACTGGGAGGGGCTTTACTGATTGCTGCAACGGGGCAAGACGAGACACTGTAGTATTGGGTTGAGAGTACACGAATCAATCTCCTCAATGTGAGAGGTTGGGAATTGGAGCAGGCCACAACGGACGACGACGCCCTCTCAGTCAGCCTGCATTTGAAGTGTTTGGTCTTTGGCTCAGACAGGTCCGCCTGTTGACCACCGCATTGGTAATCATCCCATGAGCAAACGCTCTCTACTTTAGGTTTTTCAGAGATCAACTAAGGATTTGACCTCCATTGGAGGTTGGAGCAGTCTTATTGCAGCGCCAATGGCTCCAGCTGACTCTTGGCAGCTCGTTAAACGAGGTTCAGGACAGAGTGACGTGGCTACATGACTCAGCAGGCCCAATTTTGCACAACTTGTCGTAGAGTCAATCTTATCGCATAAATATCACGATACATGGGTATGTTCGAACTCCAGGCAGTTAACCCAAGCCAGTAACTGATATATTCTACGTGTTTATACCGGTATAAAAACCGGTTTTGCTGTCGCAGCGTATGAAAATTCTGTCCCCAGGTCCTCGATCCAGGAGCTATTGAAGCAGCATGAGCGACCAGCCGCCGGTGGCGGCCAACGAGGCCTCAGGGGAGAGCCAGAGCCACGGAGGCTCGCGCCGCAAGCTCACAGACGCGGCTTCGTCCACTTCCGGAGGTGGCAGCAGTCGACACATGAAGAAGAGCTCCAGCCACCACAACAGCCTCTCGCACGCCTCCTCCAGCGGCTCCGTGGGCTCCAGCTCTGCGCTGTCCACGTCGCAGTGGGCGCACGTGGGCAACCACCGCACGACCATCCCGCCCGAGGCCACGTTCGACCCGAACTCAGACCAGATCAAGCAGGACCTGCTGGGCATGATTGTGCAGTACCTGCAGCACGAGGGCTTCACGATGGCGAGCGCTACGATCCAGGACGAGGCCAACGTTAAGATCGTGGCCAAGGGCCAGGACACGGACGCGTTGCGCCGCATGACCAAGGCCATCCTCGAGGGCGACTGGGACCTCGTGGCCAAGCTCATCACAAAGAACCTGCGCAAGTTCCACTCGCAGCAGGGCTTCCTGTACGCCGTGTGCAAGCAGGAGTACTTTGAGCTCATCGACAGGCAGGAGTACCAGAAGGCCTTCACGTTCCTGACCACACACCTCAAGCCACTGGAGAAGATCTCGACCATGACCAACCGCAACGAGTTCAAGGAGCTGTGCTACCTGCTCACGTGCAAATCCGTGGCCGAAGGAGAGGCCTTCCGCCAGTGGGAGGGCGTGGCTAAGTCCCGAGAGAAGCTCGTGGAGCAGCTGCGGTCCACGTTCGAGCTCGAGGACCTCATGACGACCGAGGAGACCCAGGCCATGGAGATTTCGGACAACCGGCTGGTGCATCTGCTGCACCAGTCGGTGGCGTACCAGATGGAGTTCAGTCGGTACCACCCCAAGACGATCCCTAAGGTCTCGACGCTGCTGCGGGACTTTGAGTGCGAGGTGCTACCCAACGCCGTCAAGTCCACGTACGTGGGCCACTCGCAGAACGTCAAGTACGTTACTTTCGTGGGCCAGGACGGCGAGGTGCTAGCCTCGGGCTCGAGCGACGCGACCATCAAGCTCTGGCCCGTGGAGTTCGCGAGCACCAAGCCTGCCACCGAGGGCATGGGTCAGGTCTGCGAGACCTGGTCGCGTGACCTGCGCGGCCACTCGTCTCGCATCTGGTACTTAAGCTCCAATGCCTCGGGAGATCGCTTGTTCTCCGGCTCGGGCGACGGCACCGTCAAGATCTGGGACCTGCGCACCGCCATGGACGACATGTACGCGTCGCTGGCCGAGACGAATGAAGACGAGGACCGATCGCGACGGTCGATCCGCGCCAGCAGCGTGGACGCCACGACCAACCTTCTCACGTCCACCGAGTGCATCGCCACGCTGCACAGCCAGAGTGACGGTGACATTTACTCGGTCAACATCCACCCAAGCGAGACGCATCTGGTCACGGGCGGCTACGACCAGACAGTTCAACTATTCGATATCCAGACAGGCGTGGCCACCAAGAGCTTCCGTGGCCACGTGGCCTCGGTGACCGACGCGCAGTTCAATCGCCACGCGAACCTCATCGTGAGCGGCTCCAAGGACGGCACGATCCGACTCTGGGACATTCTCAGCGGCCTCTGCGTGCACACGCTGCGGCAGACGCTGGGCGAGGTGACATCCGTGTGCATGGCCTCCAACGGCTTCACGCTGCTAAGCGGCTCGAGGAACAACAGCAACCGGCTCTGGGACCTGCGCATGCTGAATGCGCCGCGCGTTCAGCTGGCCACGCACGCGACTGGCGGCTCTGGCAGCGGCGGCAGCTCCAGCTCCAGCGCAATGCAGATGGGCTCGTCCTCCTCCAGTCGCAGCGGGTCGCTCATGGAGCAGCGGCCCATCCAGCGCTTCAAGGGCCACCAAAACACAGCCAAGAATGTCGTACGCGCGTCGTTCGGCCCGCGAGAGTCGTTTGTGCTCGGCGGGTCCGAGGACGGCGCTGTGTACGTGTGGGACGTGGCCACGGGCAAGCTGCTAGAGAAACTGGCCGGTCATCAGGGCGTGACGTACAACGCCAAGTGGCACGAGAAGCAGGCGCTGATGGCTTCCAGCTCCCACGACGGTACCGTCAAAACCTGGTGGTACGAAGAGCCCAGCCGGCGATAGACAGGAGTAAGTCGATGGGAATCACATAGCGATCTACTGTTTGTTGGGGGATTATGGTACTCTCTATTGGGTTCTCTAGCTTCCGGCTTCCAGGATCTCATCGCTGCACTCTGCATCGCGAAGGAATTGGCTCCAGACCACGGGGAATAGATCCGCCACGTCGTGCTTGAGCTCCTGCTCCTGCTCCTTGCTCTCGACCTTCGCGAGGCACTGGGTGCTCAGATAGTCCACGAACTCCTCTCCGAGCGTGCAGTAGGCCTCGGCGACTTCGTCCGAGAGCTGGAGATAGGTTTTGATGTCGCGGAACCGCGTGCGCAGCTTGCGTTTGGTCTCGGCGAGCACCACATCGGCGCTCTTGGTCGTCTTCTTGGACAGCCGCGCCGTGATGAACGCTTTGGCCTTTTCCCGGATCGCGCGCAGGCACACGTACCAGGTCGTCTTGTACTTCTCCATGCCGATGACGCTGGCCGATTCGTCCAGGAAGAGGTTCACGGCGCCTTCGTGCTGGTACGCGCTGCGGATCTCGCGCAGCGTCGTGGCGAACACGTCGGGCGTGTACGGCAGTACCTTGTAGGCCACGATGCGAACGCCCATGGACCGCAGCAGCTCGTATGCCAGCACGGGATTCACGCAGATCTCAGCGCCGGGTATTGCGTCGTAGGCCGGCAGTGACAGGCCGTAGAACACGGGCGTGTCTTCCTTGATGAAATCCAGCAGCTGCACGTGCTGGTGGTCCACACACAGCAGCTCAAAGGACGCCGTGGCACGCGTCTGCCACAGGAACTCGCACAGCAGCGAGCGATGCGCCTGGCTCAGTCGATCCAGCATCTTCAGGATCGCAGTCGCGATGGGCTTGGCCGCCATGTACGGATTACCTCCGTTCGTGCAGCCGGCCGCGCAGGCGTTTTCGATGTCCTCCAGCGAGCGCACGATCATGTGCGTGTTCTTGGACCCGACGGCGAACAGGAACCGGCCGTCGCTGCGCTTGAGCACGGCCAGATGCGCCGCCTCGCCGTTCTCCTTGGTCGTCGAGATCACGGTCTGCGCCTGCTCCATGGGCTTGGTGAAGAACTTGGACACGAACGCCTGGCCCAGCGCCGTCTTGCCGGATTCTGCGTCGTCTTCCTGGCCCGTGAACTTGCGGTACGCGCGGATCACGGGGAAGAAAAGCGGCTCGCCGGCCGTCGGGCTGGCCCACTGGGCCACGAAGTTTCCACGCGGCATGTACTGGCAGCAGTACTCCGAGCTCTGGTACACGCTGTCGTCGGGCCGACCCGGACGGCCGACCTTGAGGTCCATAGCGATCATGGCCAACTGCAGTTGCGGCTGCAGCGTGCGCGTCTGCACGCTCATGGTGGCCTTTTCACTACGTGCGTGGTCCACGTGCTGCTGCCAGACCTGCGAGTCCCGCTGCGCTAGGGCCTCGAAGCTGTCGACGCCTGCGTGCTGCTGCTGCAGGAATGCCTGCAGTTGCTCCAGACCGCGACGCATGTGCGTCACCAGCGCCTGCTGCTGCGGATCCGTATCGGCGTGGCTGATCATATCGTCCAACGCAGAGCGCACGTGGTCCGAGAGCTGTGCGTGCGGCGCTGCGAAGCCCAGCAGTTCTCCTGGGGTCTCTATGGACGGCTGGGGCGCAGCAGGAGCCACGGCAGCAGCAGCGGCTGTCTTGGGCGCCTTGGATCGGGAGTGACGAGCCATTGAGAAATGGAAACGGATAATGAGCCATGAGGACCTGTGAGAGACATCAGAGCAGCGAGTGTTGGTGTCTTACCATCACTCACCACTAAATGCTTGCTTGCTCGTTAGGTAGTGTGAACCACATTAAGTTTGGAGTACTGTTCGTTTCTCTGGTCCTTGTTCTGAGAAAAGTCCTAGTTTTTCTTCATCCAGCCAGCTTCTGCTGTTGCAATGCGGCCGAACTGCTGGTGGCCGCAACGCCTGTGAGCGCCATGATGCTGGCACTCATCGTGGCGTACCTCC